>PVKA01032099.1:0-25648 GCA_004027165.1 Ctenomys sociabilis
AAAGGGAAGTCACAAGGTTTGTGCCCCTTGTCACAGTGACCCCAAATTCCTGTTGGGTGTGTTGTAAACAGAGGAGCCATCCTTCAGGCCACCTGCTCTGAGCACACCCACTATATCCTCAGCTTTAATTTTTTGATTTTTTAAAAAAGAGAGTACAAAATAGTATTAAAACAGAAAAAATTACAGAGGATACAGAATTTGTAACATACAGAATTTCACTAAGCAAAATAACATGGCATGGTGGCATATGCCAGTAATCTCAGGGCATGGGAGGCTGAAAACAGGAGGATCACTGAGTCTGACAGTGAAACCCTGTAGATCCTGTACTAAATACATAAAAAAAAAACATGACTTTCACAGTATTTGTTGTATTACATGGTGTTGTCTTCAAATTAGTTGTTCATATTACCAGATCTGTGTAAAACTGGAAGAAGAAAGAAAAAAAGTAAGCAATTAAAAAGAGAAAAAAGAAGAATAATTGAAGAAGGAGAGAAAACAAATTAACCATGAACTGCTCCTTTCCACAGACCAGCAGAAATCCAGAGTACAGGGCTGGGGAGATAGCTCAGTGGCATAAGTGCCTGCATGGCAAGCACAAGGTCCCAAGTTCGATCCCTGGTACTACAAAAGAAAATCCATAGTACATTTGTCCAAACCATCCTGCTTACATACATAGACATATCACTTTCCCCTACTCCCTCTCCTGTCCTCCTCGATTTACTAATTCCTTCCTTTTGAATGGGTTTGTTCCCTTTTCCCAGTATCTATTGTACATCCTCATTTTTTAAAATTTTATTTTCAGCTGGGCATGATGACACACGCTTGTAATCCCAGCATTCAGGAAGCAGAGGCAGGAGGATCATTGTGAGTTTGACACCAGCCTAGGCTACAAAGTGAGCTCAATGCCAGCCTGAACTGTATAGCAAGACCCTGTCTTAAAAAGACCAAAAAGCTGGAGAGATAGCTCAGCAGTCTAAGGGCCTGCCTGGGAAGTGCATGAACCTGGGTTCAATCCCTGGTACTGCCCTGGGCCTGCTGAGCTGGCCACTGAAACTGCGGATGGTGGTGCACACCTGTAATCCCAGCCCTGGGGAAGCTGAGGCAGAAGGATCACTGTGAGTCCAAGCTGGGTAGTGAGACCTTGTACCATATATATATATATATATATATATATATATATATATATATATATATATATAAAGTAAGGCTTTGGGGTTGGGGAGATAGCTCAGTAGAATAAACTCCTGCCTGGCAAGTGCAGGGGTCCTGAATTCAATCCCCAGTACCACTAAATAAATAAATAAATAAATAAATAAATAAATAAGACTTAAAAAAAATTGAGACAGGGTCTCATTAAGTCTCTATGTAGCCCAGTCTAGTCTCAAACTTGTGATCCTCCTGCCTCAGCCTCCCAAGAAGCTGGTATTATAAGAATTTACCACTATACCCATTTGAAATTGCTGTTAAGGGGTCGGGGAGATGGTTCAGTGGAATAAGCACTTCCCTGGCAAGTGCAAGGGCCTGAGTTCAATCTCTGGTTCCACTGGGAAAAAAAGAAGAAAGAAAGAAATTGGTGTTAAATTTACTTTGAATTAAATTTACTTTGAAGATTTTTAAAAAATCATATTTGGATGGGCTTGGGAGATAGTTCGGTGGTGTAAGTGCCTGCCTGGGAAGTGCAAGGATGCAGGTTCAATCCCTAGTACCACTGAGCCTGGCACTGAAATTGGGCGTGGTGGCACATGCCTGTAATCCGAGTGCTGGGGAGGCTGACACAGGAGGATCACTACAAGTCTGAGCTGCATAATGAGACCCTGTACAAAATTAAAAAAAAAAAATAATAATCATAGCTCAAAACTATGCTGGTGTCAAAGGAAATCATGATCCAAATATTGCAGTGATCCATGTCTGAAATTCAGCACACACAGTCTGACTTCCAGATTCCTTTCATCCCAAGTTTGAGGTTCTGTGGTTTTCCACCCAGACTGTGCTCATGGTTACGCAGAGCTCCTGGGTGATGCTGTCCCTCAGAGAGCTCCCCTGCCACTTCTGATGTCTTTACAAGAGTCAGGTTCTCATGCATGTGGGCAGGCTGAGAGGTAGGCCACGCTTACTGGTTGGTCGCTAGACTCTCACACAGTGTGTGCTCTTCGGAGCTGTTAACATTGGGGGGCTTGGAGGAGCATGAACTCGTCTTACAATGGACAAAGCTGAGCACTTGGGAGGCTGAGGCAGGAGGGTTTCAGGCCAGCCTGAGTTGCAGTTCTTTTTCTTTTTTCTTTCTATTCTGTTTGTTTCTTGATACTGGGGATTGAACCTTGGGCCTTCACTTTGAGCCACATCCCAAGCCTTATTTTTGGACACATGGTCTCACTAAGTTGCTCACGCTGGGCTTGATCTTGTGATCCTTCTGCCTTAGCCTCTCAAGTACCTGGGATTCCAGGCATGCTCCACTTACATTTCTAACCCATGAGCTTTTAGGAAATGCTTTCAAACCTTAGCATTTCCCCTGAGGAAATGACACAGGAACCGGGATGAATTGAGGAGGAGTTGGTTGGGGAGAGAGGTACAAGATCGGCTTGGCAGAGACAGGCAATTGTGGAAAGGTCCTGGGGTCAGAGAGAGGGATGTAGGAGCGCCCCCATGTGGACGGTTACCGCGCGGCTGGAGTGTGATGAAAGAAACCAGCATAAAAACAGCATGCCAAGTCACCAGAAACTGGGGCTAGAAACCGGACTCAGGCCTGGTTAGAAACGGGACTCAGCTCAGCAGACTAAGCGTCTGCTTAGGCAAGAACAGGGACGGGTTTTGATCCTCAGCATCACAAGCAGCGCGGGCCCCGCCTGCCCCCGCCCCGCCTCGCCCCAGCCCTGGGGCGCTGACCAGGCATGGAGGTGCGCACCTGTAGTGCTGCGCTGGGGAGGCTGAGATCCGGAGGATCACTATGAGTCCGAGCTGTGTAGTGAGACCCTGTGACAAATACGTAAAAATAAAAAAGAAAGGAAAGAAGAAAAGAAACAGGACTCAGGTCTGGTTAGAAATGGGACTAGGGTCTGGCTGGTTCCAGTACTCCTTCTTTCAAATTTGGGCGTGATGTGGGTGGGAACGGGATCCAGTCACCTGCTACATGGTCCCATTGAGGAAATGGGGCCCCGGCAAGGAAGTGGCACAGCTGGGCAAGGCCTAGTCTCAAACCCAGGGCTCTACACTCCCAGGTCTCCCTGCACACCCAGCTCTAGATGGCAACGTTCTGAGACCCAGAAAACCACTGGTGTGTGGAGAGCAAAGGGCTGTCCTTGGAAGGTTCCAGGAAACTGTGCCAACCTGTGCCCAGGCTTCTGGGTGGCACCGGAGGAGGCTGGTTTGGAGCCCAGCTCCTGGGCCCTACCCCTGCTGGGAAGTGAGCCCTGGACCCTTTCGCTCTACCTAGCCTGCTGGGGACCAGGAAAATCCAGCCCCTCCAATCTCTCAGTCCTAATCCTGCTGTGCCTCCTGTCCACGAATGGTGGCAAAATGGCCCAGGCCACATCAGCACAGAGCGTCAGATACCAAAGCCGGCCAGCCAAAGGCACCTGCAGCCCCCACCACGGCACAAAGATCAGGCACAGAGGGCTCAGGGCCCTCTTTTCTTTCCTCAGAGCCAGGATTAGACCCAGGGGCTTTGCCCTGAGCTCCACCCCCAGCTCTTTATTATTATAATACTTTGAGACAGAGTATTGCTAAATCACCAAGTTTCCTTAGTGATTTTGCTAAATCACTAAGACTGGATTCCAGTTTATCATCCTCCTGCCTCAGCCTCCGAGGGCTGGGGATTACATGCATGAACCACGAAGCCCAGTTAGTTCATTGCTCAATTAGCTTGTTCATTTAATTCCTAGAATTGAACTTGCTGAGTTCAAAGAACCAAAATGTAAAAGATTTTATTAATGCACCATCTGCTCATTTCTCCTGCAGTTTTTTTTTTTTTTTTTTTTTTTGTCTTTTTGAGACAGGGTCTCACTATGCAGTTCAGTCTGGCCTTAAGCTCACTTTGTAGCTCAGGCTGGTCTCGAACTCACAACAATCCTTCCTGCCTCAGCCTCCCGAGTGCTGGGATTACAGGCATGCGCCACCATGCCCGGCTCATCTCCTGCAGTTTTATACAAAGCTCTGCTCCTTCTACAGGATGAGAAGAGACCCACCCCGCCCCCACCATTGCTGGCAGGCCATGTTTGTCTGTGCCAGTGGGAGAGACCAGCTCCCTTCACCATTGTTTTTTTATTATAGTTATAAAAATGTGTGTTTATGTATTTTGAGCAAAGTTTTGCCAAGTTGGCCAGGCTGGCTTTGAACTCCATCTTCTAGCCTCGGCCTTCCGAGAGCTGGGATTGTAGGTGTATGCCATCTTGGCTTCCTCTCTGTTTTTTTTTTTTTTTTGTCTTTTTGAGACAGGGTCTCACTATGCAGTTCAGGCTGGCCTTAAGCTCACTTTGTAGCTCAGGCTGGTCTCGAACTCACAACAATCCTCCTGCCTCAGCCTCCCGAGTGCTGGGATTACAGGCATGCGCCACCATGCCCGGCTTCCTCTCTGTTTTAATGAGCAGTTTCACTGAAGAGAGGTCCTCACATTCAATGAGTGCTGATACGCTGAGTTTGGTAGGAAACAGGAAAGGCAAGCACAGGTTGGGAGTAACTTTGCAAAGAAGGTATGACAGGGCTTGTATGGAGGGGTGGAGAGAGTGCTTGACTCGAATCCAAAGACAATTTAAGCAGAACAGACACTTCATTAAAGACAATGATTGGGGCTGGGGAGATAGCTCAGAAGAATAAGCGCCTGCCTGGCAAGTGCAGGGTCCTGAGTTCAGTCTCCAGAACTGAAGGGGGGAGGAGGAGACAATGATAGGTGGCAAATAAGCACAAGAAAAGGATGCTCTGGCTTTTTGTCATAAGAAAAAATGTCACATGAGTTGGGCAGTGGTGGCTGTTGAGGCAGGAGGAGGATCGCCACGTGTTTGTTATTTGTCTGGGTTACATAGGGGGACTCTGTGTGTGTGTGTGTGTGTGTGAGAGAGAGAGAGAGAGAGAGAGACAGACAGACAGACAGACAGACAGAGAGAAATAAACAGAGAAAAATTACAGCATATCATACAGATCATGAATACATCTCAGAATAATTAGACTGAGGTGGGGGGGAATCAGACAAAGAAAGACCATCCATGGCCTGACTTCATTTATGTTAAATTCTGGAAAATGAAGTTTAATGTATGGGGGCAGAAAGCAGAGCAGAAGATACCTGGGGCTGACTATGGAGCAGATTCTTTTCCTGTTTGTTTTTTTGAACCAGGGTCTCACTGTATTGTTTCAGGTGGCCTTGAACTCACCATGTAGCCTGGGCTGGCTCAAACTTTCAGTCTCCCAAGTGCCGGGATTACAGGAGTGGGGCACCACATTCTGATTAATTACTATCAAACAGAAAAGTATGGGAGTCTCTCAGGCATTGGGGAGGGGACCTGGGTAGTTTATGGGGTTGGGACCGCCTGCAGGACTGTCCTAGCCCAGCCTCCTGTACCTTTTTTCTCTCTTTGTCTCCGTCCTGGTGTGTGAAGGCTGGGAAGCTCCAACCCTCCACGAAGACTGAGCTGGACTCTGGATCCAGTTGCACACTTCAGAGAAAGAACCATTAATCCAGGTTGGACCCGGGGCCTTGTCCAATCCCCAGTGGCCAGCGTGGCGGAATCCTGTGACTCAGGTGAGAGTGAGCGAGGGGGGCACTGCATCAGCATTTCGGGGAGCTTGGTTAATCTTCAGCCACTGTCAGCCCTAGTCCAACATGTGGGCCACCGTGGAGCTGCTGTGTTCACCTGCAATGCAGCGCTGGGGAGGCCAGTGGATTCCCTGTGAAATCCAGGGCGGCCTGGGCAACATCAGGAAAGTGTCTAGGGGCCGGGGAGATGGTTCAGTGGAATAAGTGCTTCCCTGGCAAGTGCAAGGGCCTGAGTTCAATCCCCAGCTCCGCCAAAAAAAAAAAAAAGGACAAATACAAACACAAAGAAACAACAGAAAAGAGGGATGGAGGCTAGGAATGTGCATCCTTAACCTGGTTATTCCTTAGAGCAGGTGTTCCTTGGGTTATATCTTGAGGAACAATAAATCTAGGTTAATATCTGGTGATGTTTTGTGTTAAAATCTGAATCATAGGCCCTTAGGGGGGCAGATGTGGAAGGACCCCAGCTATCGACGACAGCCTTCTGTCCCAGTCTATACAGCGTGTATTTACTGAACTGGACTCCTGCCGTCTCACATCCAGTGTGCTGATTGTGCCAGCTTAGAGTTTTGCAGGAGAATTTGTTCCGAGACGGTAGGCCAAGAGGAGGAAGAGCCTGGGACTCAAACTAGGGGTTGGGCACTTGTGGGGAGAGAATAGGTGTTCTGCGGCGTGGAGAAAGGCGAGGGTGGGGAGGTGGAGAGTAAGAGGCTCACATGCTAGCCAAAGCCCATAGTTTGACCCAGGACACATGCTGAGAAATGAGGGAAGCAGGCACTAGCGTGTTCAGAGTTTGGTGTTCAGGGCCGCTGACATCAGATAACTGCAGGTTCAAGTGAATGGTGCAGCCTTTCAACTGGTTTGAAATAAACAAAAACAGCCTCAAACATTAGTGTTCCTCAAAAATTACTTCAAGCCCGCTGGGCATAGTGGTACAGGCCTGTAATCTCAGTGCTGGGAAGGCTGAAGCAGGAATATCCTGGAAAGTTCAAAACCAGCCTGGGCTACAAAGTGAGCAGAAGGCCAGCCAGAACTATATAGCTGAGTCCCTGTCAAAAAGACAAAAACAAAACAAGACAAGACTTAAAATCCATTTCCTGCTGGGTCTGGGAACATACACCTTAGTCCTAAAGTAACACTCAGGAGTTTGAGGCAAGAGGATCACTGGGAATTCAAAGCCAGCCTGGGCGCCAGTGGTGAATCCAAGGCCAGCCTGAAGGATAGAGCAAAACCCTGTTTCAAAAAGCGAATTAAATAAGCAAAACAACAACAGCAACCATTTCCTGACTGTCCCAACATTATTCACAGCAGTGCGTAACCCAAGATAATTCCCTGATTACACTCCTCTGCTTATCTTAAAGTTTGCCACCAAGTATCTCACTCCTATGGTCATTTTCCCTTTGATTTAATATATGCACGGTCTTCAGAAGCAAACGGCCTCCTTCTGGTTTTACTCATGGTGTTTTGATTTAGGAAATACAGTGACTCTCCCTCGCTGAAAATGAACTGTGCGTTGGCAGCGAGCTGCACCGCTTCCTAAACAGGAAATGGGTTAAAGTCGTTTCTATAGAGATGGTGCACGCCTCAGCGGATTTAGCAAAGGCAGAGCCGAAGGGGTGCATTGCTTGGCTACATGACTTCTAAAATTACTGAGAAAAGCGAGTACCTAAAGGTGAGTTAAGGGCCGGGAAGATAGCTCCGTAGAATAAGTGCTTGCCTGGCAAGGGTAAGGTCCTGAGTTCAATCCCCAGTACCGCAAAAAAATAAAATAAAGTAAAGGTGAGTTAAAGGCAGGTGTGGTGTACACACCCGGGACCCCAGCCCTGGGAGGATCAGTTCAAGGCCATCCTGGACCGCATAGCAAGACCCCATGTCAAAAAATTCAACATAAATAAAAGCGACTGATGGTAGAGGTTGCTTCAGTTCTTTCTTTGGTTCAGTGTATCACTCTTAGAGAGACCAGTACTGGGTCACAGCCTTGCCTCGGAAGCAGAACTGGGCTTCCTCCTCCTGCACATGTCCTGCACAGAGAGATGGTGGGAAGCTGGGCTGGGCAACAAAGCCAAGGGTCACTGTCCAGGGGAGCACTGTTTGCTGAGCAGGCAACCATAGTAGCCAGAAGGTGGCGCGTTTGCCTAATCCCAGTTACCTAGGAGGCAAGCACAGGAATCATAGGTTTGAGACCAACCCGCGCAATTTAGAGACAAAAAAATAAGAAGAGCTCGTTGTGGTGGTACATAACTTCAATCCCAGCTCTCTGGGAGTCTGAGGCAGGCGGATCACAAGCTAGAGATCAGTCTGAGCAATGTAGCAATTTAGCAACACCTTGTCTCAAAAAAAAAAAAAAAAAAAAAAAAAAAAAAGGCTGCAGATGGATCCATGAGATGACCCTGGGTTCAGCCCCAGTACTGAACAAAAGAAGGAGTGGGTACAGGGAGGGAAGAAGAAAGGGGGAAAAAAAAAGAAAAATAGAAGAGACTGGGGATGCCTTTTGGCCCAGTGTCCTGCCAAACAGAACCCTGCTGGAGCCTCTGTGGTGACCAGTCCCACTCAGTACTGATTCCTGATGGGCAGAGTGAGTGTCACTGTCAACCTGGGTCACCTGACTCAGTCGAGAGCCCAGCCTGGCTCCTCCCCATGCTTTATGCCGGCCAGGACCAAGGAGGGGACGGACATTCAATAGCCAGGCATGCTGGTGCGCACTGTGTTCCTAGCTCCCAGGAGGCTGAGGCAGGAGGATCCCTGTGAGTTTGAAGCCAGTCTGCTCCATATAGGGAGTTCAAGGCCAGCCTGGACTGCATACTGGGGCCTGTGTTGTCAACAACAGTAATAGCAGTAAGGCAGAGAAAAGAGACGAGAGAGAGAGAGAGAGAGAGAGAGAGAGAGAGAGAGACAGAGAGAGACAGAGAGAGACAGAGAGAGACAGAGACAGAGAGAGAGAGACAGAGAGACAGAGAGAGAGAGAAGGGGCATTTTTCTGAGACCACAGTAGGTGGGACGGCACAAGAGGGCTGTTCTGGGCTCCTGCCTTGGTTTGGCCTCCAGGGTCTGGCTCTTTGCAGGGTTGCCTTGCTGGGGGGCAACCTTGCAGGCTCTGAGTGGAACTCTGAAGCCACTTCCATGACTGAACCCAGCCCTGGAGGTGTTTTCTTTGGCCTTAAGATTTAGATAGCCTTAGTAGTCAGCAAGTCTGAACAGGCTTTTTTTGTGAAAAGGGTCAGGCGCTGCCGCAGGACTACATTCTTGACCTCCCTTAACCCCAGTCCTAATTCTGAGCCAGTCTCCTGCAGGGGCGGAAGGGATTCCTTACTGAGTCTCAGGTGTCATCTCAGCAGCTCTACACAGGCAAGGACAATTCGGTGATGTGGGACTCGCAGGATCCTTGGAGAACTTCGGGGCTTGTGCGCCTGCCCACATGTGCCCTTCTCGGCTTCTTTCTGTCCGCGATGCACTCATTGTAGGGACAGATTCCAGCAGCCACACGCAGAGGCTGCGCCAGAAGAAACCCCAGCCGGCCGGCGGGAGGCGGGGCTCCCCCAGGGTCACAGCCCGTAGGTGGGGCTGCTGATGCACCTGTCACAGGTTCAGGGTCCAGACTGCAGCTCTGCCAGGCTGATTCCTGCTCTCACAGGAGGTTGAGTCACAAGGGAGGCTACAACGAGGTGACTCCTGGCCCTGCCACTTACAAATTGGTGTCATTGCCCTCGGGGTGGTATGCTGGCCTGACTCCTTGTACTCTGGAGGTGGAGGAAGGAGCCTCACCATGAGTTTGAGGCCAGCCTGGGGTACATAGTGAGTTCCAGATCAAGCTAAACTACCTCAGTGCAGAGTAAGACTCTGTCTCAAAAGCTAAAGATGAAATTAAAAAAAAAAAAAAATCAGGGACCTGCGCTAAAAGAGTAACTAAGAATAAGACAGATGCTCTGGTGGTAGGGTTTTGCCTATCACATCCTGAGCTGGGCTAAGTCTGCACCCATTTCTGATGGTCCAGCTGAATGAGGAAGGTGTCACCGGCACACGTGGGTGGGACCCGGATGTTGGTAAACACCCTGTGGTGACTGCAGCTTCACGGGCGGATGAAAGGCTGTTAGGGAAGCGATAAGGCAGGATGGTACTCTTTAACTCACAGGAGTGGCTAAGGCAAAGATTTGGAGAACCTTGGTGTACGTCTGTAAACCCAGCACTGTGGAGGCCGGGACAGGAAGATCTTTGTGAGTTTGAGACCAGCCTGAACCACATAGTGAGGCCCTGTGCACAAGAACCAGTTATTTATGGGGGTGCAAGTCTGGAGTCTCCGCACTCAGGAGGCTGAGGCAGGAGGCTATTGAGTTCCAGGCAAGCCTAGGCTACACACAGAGTTGCAGGCCAGCCAGGGCTACACAATGAGACCCTGTCTCAGAAACACAACATAAATGAGGGAGGCAGGGAGACTCGGGAGGAGGCTGCTGTGGGTGATGCAGTGGGGGAGAACTGAGGATTGGAGTAGAGGCAGGGAGCCTGGGTCAAGGATGTCTTCTGTACCATTGGATGCGAGAGCCAGGCATGGTGGTGCATATCTGGGCGGCTAAAGCTGGAGGATCACAAGCTGAACCCAACCTGGGCAGCTCAGTGACTGATCAAGACCCTGTCTCCCAATAAACAAAATGCAGAAGGGCTGGCAATGTGCGATGTAGCTCGGTATGAAGACCCTAAGTCCAGTCTCCAGGACAAAAAAAAAAAAAAGGTGGGAGAGAGCTATTGGATGTGAAAGGTGGCCCTAGAAGGGACCGAGGGTACCACCAAGTGCCCAGCTTCAACAGCTAGGAATGAAGATGCCACTGCCAGGACCAGGTTGGCGGCAACCAGGCCCAAAGTAGACATGGCTGGGAGTCAACCAGACATCAGCCACCTGGGTTGAGAGGCGTAAGAGTGCACGTTCAGTGAGGCCAGGTTGAGCCTAGTGCTGCCCAGGAGTTGGCCAGGGGACAAGTTGGGCAGAAGAGGTGGCAGCTTTGTGGAACACAGAGGAGCACATTCAGGCCTGGCCTGGGCTGGGACCAGGAACAGGCATTGTGAAAGCTACTCCCCTTTGCAGGCATTATCCCAAGCTGGCCTTGCCATCTGCAATGCAGAGTCTTGGGGGTGGCCTTCCTGTCTCCCAGCCACGCTCTTGGCCACTGTCCTGGGGCCTTGGCAATTGTCTGGAATTTGTCCCTGGGGAAAGAAAGACCACAGATATTTCTCACTTGTCACTCCAGGAAGCAGACCAGCTGTTTCTCCAGCCCTGATCACAAGGAAAAGCAGAAATAATGGTGATGGCTCCAGGCCCTGGTTTGTAGGGCCACTTGTTGGACAGCAAGAGTGGACTAAAATAGGCTGCACCTTTCATCCATTACCTGTGAAGCCCTCTACAGGCATCAACTTGTTGACATTTCACACCAACTTTATTAGAGAAGGATTTTTAGTTTAATTTTTGTCATTGAAGAGTCTCACTGTGTAGTACAGCTGGCCTTGAACTTACGTAGCCCTGAAACTTAATGACAATCCTCCTGCCTCAGCCTCCCCGGTGCTGGGATCCCAGGTGTGTACCACCAATGCTAGAATCCAGCAGAGTCTTGCCACTTCACTCTCAGTACTTTTTTAGTTTTTTGTTTTATAGGGAAGGGTCTACAGGGTGTTCAGGGTCTCACTTCTAGATTGGACTTCTAGTGTTCCACCTGTTTACGGCCTCCCAAGAGCTGAGATTACAGGCACACACCACTACACCCAGTCTCAATTGCCAACCCAGTGCACCCCAGGTGTGGGGCCAGCATGGCAGGCCCGGGAATCAAACCCCTGGCTCCTGCACCTGCTTGTAGGCACTTTAATCTGCTGAGCTACTTGGTCAGCCCTACTCAGTACTTTTCCATTCCCAGCCCTGCTGGTTCCTGTCCCTTTGTGTCCAATCACGAACCTGCAGGAGCCTTTCTTCCTGAGGGCTCACCCTGCAGCATGAAGATACCCTCACATGCACAGCTGAATCCAAGACTGACCCATGGGAAAGCTGGGAAGCTGGCATTTCCTCCTTGGTCATAGTGATCAGAGGCTCCATGGTTCTTAAAGGACCTTGGAGACATTGCAGCCAGCAGTTGCCAGCTCAGCCTGGCACAACCAGTCTCTTTCAGAGCATTTGCTGCCAGTATTTCTTTTTTTTTTTTCTTTTTCTTTTTCTTTTTTGGTACTGGGAATTGAACCTTGTGCTTGCCAGACAGGTGCTATGCTGCTGAGCTACTGGCCCAGCTGCCAGAGCCTCTTGGCCAAAGCTGCTCCCTTGCTCTGCCACCCTGTAGTTCTAGCATCGTCAGAAATTCCCATTAGCCTGGGTATAGTGGTGCATGTTTGTGTACTCCTAGGACTTGGATGGCTGAGGCAAGAGGGTTGCCATGAGTTCAAGGCCAGCCTAGGCTTCTTAAGAAGACTCTGTTGAAAAAAAAAGCCAGTGAGAAAGGGACAGAGAGCACATATAGCCCAGAGGGCAAGCCCCCATGACCTACCTGACACACCCAGACATGTGCTTTACTAATCTCCTAGGAGTCCCCAAAGCCACCCAAGTTAATCAAAGTTAAGTGTTATACAATACCTAGGACACTGTGTACAGTTTGTGCTGGGGAATAGGAGCTATTGTTCCCTTTCTCTGTGTGACATCATTGTCAAGTAGTTGCCATTGTTTGTCACCTGATGGTTTTAGGATTGAGGAAATTTGAGACCACAAAGCTTTTGAGGTGGAGTGGACAAGAACCTTTGGTCGCATGCTTTTGTTTTTTCTTTCAGTACTGGGGATTAAGCCCAGGTTTTTGCATTGAGCTACAGTTTCTAGTTATTTATTTTGAGACCGAGTCTCACTAAATCACTAAGTTGCCCACCCTGCGCTTGAACTCACAATCCTTCAGCCTCAGCCTCCCCTGTGCTGGGTTTACAGGTGTGTGTCACCACTCTGGTTCCTAGGCAGATTACTCTCTGATCTTGCATTGGAAGAATCACTTTCTCCCTGGGCTGTAACTCTGCTGGCAGGACTCAGCCCTCTGGAAGGAAGGCCACTCTGGCCCAAAGGCATCTCTGCGCCTAGGGCCTCTCAGTCGCTTAGCAACATTCCAGTGGCCAGCCTCCTTTGCTGTAGGGTCTGGATTTCTGCTGAGCTGGCTTTGTAGTCTGGGAGCCTTTAGGAAGGTAGCAGTCCCACAGCTGGCTTAAACTGCAGTTTTTTTTTTTTTTTTTTTACTCTTTTATTTAGTTGCTACAGGGTGGGATCGAATGCAAGACCCTGCACTTGCCAGGCAGGTGCTGTGCTGCTGAGCTATATCCTCAGCTTTCTGTGTTTTTTGACAGGGTCTCACTATATATTCCCCACTGGCCTTGTACTCATTGTATAGCCCACTGTGTAGCTGCAGCCTTCTGCCTCCTCAGTGCTGTGGTCATGTGTGTACACCACCATGCAGAGTTTAAGCTGAACAGCCTTACATCTTTCCCTCCAAGAGTCTATTCCAGGTTTTGGGTTAAACCTAGGATTGATAATTCTTCCTCAGAGTCTGAAACCATTTCCTAACCAAGAAATGGGTAGGGTTTTCTGTACAAAAGGCAGAAAGTAAATACTTCTGGTTATGGGCCAGATGCTGCTGTTACAACTATGTAACTTTGCTATTATATAGTCAGAGCGTTGGTGAATGGGTGTACCTGTTCCAATAAAACTTTATTTACAAAAGTAAGCAGTGAGGGCTGGACATGCAGCTCAGGAGTACAGTGCCTACCTGGCAAGTGCAAGGTCATGGGTTGATTCCCAGTACAAATAAACAAACCAAAACAACCTCCCCAAAACAAAAACAAAAATTAGGCACTGGCCCAGATTTAACCCAAGTTTACAGCCTTTACTCTCTTCTATATATAATTAATGAAGACACAGAGAAACAAGTGTAAAAAAAATTGACTTTTAATTTAAAATTATAACCTGGAAAGAATGAATCAGTTTAAGTATCCAGGCTTCTTCTCTGTACCCAAATGAAGCAGACACAATATTGGCTCAGATTTCCAACCCTACAGAAAAACCAAACCAAGCTGAAAACCATTCAGGGGTCCCTGGAGGTCCTTTGCTGTGGCATTGGGCTCCACAGAGCCAGGTGACTGAACAGGCTGTCCCAGCTCAGAAAGGCCACAGCGCTGCGACTCGGCTCCTGAGCTAGGCCCAGTCTTGCTCTGCTGCCTGAAGCTGGACTGCACACAGGTCTGTGTTTACAGATCTGAAGCCTCAAATCATCACCGTGGGTCACATGTGGCTGAGGCACCAGCAACGGGACTGTGAATTTGGGAAACATCTGGAGATTATGTGGGCGTCTCTGTGATTGATGGTGAGCCTGTGAAAGGGACAAGCACCATCTGGGGCAAACCCCAGGGATGTCGCAGAGAAGCTGGGGGCAGAACAGTACCTCAGGAAGCACGCTGCGTGCCAGGCTTCTGCAGCATGAGAGGTCAGAGGTCTCATTTCTTAGGTTAGCTTCATCTCTCCTACTTTATACATTCACGGTTAAAAGTGGCTTAATTGCTCAGCCAATTACAGGAGCACTTGACTGATGGGGCAAGGGAGGAGAGTCCAGGGTGGGGTGTGAGCAGGGCTGCCTTTTTTTTTATTTCCGAGGCAAGGTCTTGCTGTGTATATCGTTCAGAGTGGTTTTGAGCTTATTATGCCTCCCGCCTCATCCTCCTGTGTGCTGAGATATGGGTGGGCAAAAGGCTCCTTTCTGCAGCAAATTTAGAAATGGATTTAGCAGAGAAGGAGGAAGAAGGCCTGCCCACAGAGCTGCCCTCCGCTGGGTCTTCCAACTGGGGGCTCAGTAGAGAATAAAAATGACTGGAAAAAACAACAGAGTGCCAACCCAGGCCCTCTGCGTACAGCGTCTTGAGCCGGACTACAAGTGGTGCATGGGGTCACTGCAGAGGCCCCATGCTGTGCCTGGGGCAGGGACTGATGGGCACAGAAGAAGGACAGTCCCCTCAGACTGAGGCACAGTGGGCAGGAGGGAGGCCGGGCTTTTCTTTCTGAGCTCAGCTATGCTGTCCAGGGTGAGAGGAAGATGTTGTGGCTCTCCTGCTGACAACAATGCCTCTGTCACCATCTTACTTAACAGCCTGGTACTGGAAAGGGCCCAGAGTGAGAGCCAGTGTTTGTTTTTTTTTTTTTTTTTTTTGTCTTTTTGAGACAGGGTCTCACTATGCAGTTCAGGCTGGCCTTAAGCTCACTTTGTAGCTCAGGTTGGTCTCGAACTCACAACAATCCTCCTGCCTCAGCCTCCCTAGTGCTGGGATTACAGGCCTGTGCCACCACGCCTGGAGAGCTAGTGTTTTCTTGCAGAGTTTTCCTTATGGAAACTGCTATTTATGTCCTTCCCTGGCTCACGGCCACCTGTGTCTCATCACCAGTGCATGACTCCCAGCTACCAATCTCCTGGGTCTTGGCAAACAGCTCCCGAATTGGGAGGAAGTAGGCTTGAATCCCAGAAGCCCAACAAATTTCTCTTCCCAGGTTCCTTCCTTTCTCAGAATTGTGGAGCCCAAAGTGGGAGCTGCCCATGGGGCCAGCCTGTGGCCAATAATCCCAGAAGCCACTTACGAGACCACAAAGGGCTCATCCAATCACAACAGAAGGCTGGGACCATCTTCATTGGATGACACTGTCAGACTGCCCGTTCTGAGCCACCTGTCCGGGGTCGGAGGCAGGGGTCGGGGTGGGCGTATTGCTCTGCAGATAGCGGCGGAAATCTTTGATCATGGGCCGCAGGACCTGGATGAGCACACTCAGGGCTGCCTGGGTGCCCTCCATGGCCTGGGCCTGGCGCTCCTGAGCACAGGCCTGCACTTCCTGTGAGCGTCGGATCATCTGCAGCAGGTCATTCTGCTGCTCCAGGTGCTGGGCAATCTCCTTCACATGCAGGTTGGTGACCCGCTGCTCCTGGATCAGTTTGGCTGAGTTGAGGGCAATGCGGCTCTTGAGTGCCTGCGGCTTGACGGCTGTGTCGCCGCTGTGTTGGGCCATCATCTCCACTGGGGCCTCAGCTGGCAGAGATGGCGGGGCCTCTGCAGTGCAGTACTCCACCACACCCTCCTCGAGCGTATGGTAGGTGGTTTCTGTGGGGACTGCAGGGAAGAAAGAGAAAAGGTACAGGCATCAGCTGGGAGGAATGAAGCCTTCACATGGGCTGGGGCATGGCTATTAAGCCCTAGTGGGAGACAAAAGGGAATTCAGGCCCCCCTGGTTTTATAGTGACTCAAAGATAAATCCAGGCAGCCAGAAGCAGCTCTGGCTTGGTGAAAACAAAGATGTTAATAATAATAATACTGGGGGCTGGGGAGCTGGCTCAGTGGGATAAGCACTTACCTGGCAAGTGCAAGGGACTGAGTTCAATCCCTGGTTCTGCAAAAAACAAAACAAAACAAAAAACCAGAAAAAACAGAAAACAAACAAAAGAACAAAAAACTAGCAAGAACCTGCCTTCCTAAAAAAATACTAGCAAATAATTTTAAAGCATCTACGATGTCCCAGGCACTATGAGCTCATCAAACACTTAATGAAAAGGGATAGATACTGTCATCTTCATTTGCAAAGATGAAGAACCCAGAAACCCAGAGTGGTTTGTCTAAGGTCACATGGCTAACTCAGCAAACCCAGGTCTTCCAGCACTCTTGGCATGGTCATTAACTAAAGTGCTGGAATACATCTAGCTGCTTAAGGTGCCTCAGAAACAGGGTCACAGCCAACAGCAGGCAGCCTGGGGTACTACACAGGTGTTTGCAGCTGGACAAGTGGCCCTCTTTTTTTTTTTTTTTTTTTTTGGTGTTACTGGGGATAGAACTCTGGACCTCGCACTTGCGAAGCATGTGCTTGCTAGACATGCACTTATGCCACTGAGCTATCTTGCCAATCCAAGTCAACCTCTTTTGATGCTCTCTTGACTTCCAAATCTCCTGAGGCCAAGCAGAAAAGCAGCTGGCAGCAGGGAACAGGGCAGTAGCAGCAGAACTACCCTGTCTCTGATCACCTCAGTCCCTGGGATAGTTAAAGTCCTTCTTGTTCCAGAATAGCATCTGACTTAGACTGCTGTTTATCCCTTTGTCCCACTTTAACATATGTAACTGAGAAATGTGGTGTGGGGGAGGCTGGAGGGGCTGGCACACACATATACATGATTACTTCACATCCCACTGAGAAATACTAGTTGAAACCACATGTGGTAATACATTCCTATAGTCCTAGCACGCAGGAGGATCATCGCATGTTTGAGGCCAGTGTGGGCTACAAAGTGAATTCAAGGCCAGCCTGAACTCCATAGCAAGACCCTGTCTCAAAAAACTGACAAATGGGCTAGAGATTCAGCTCAGTGGTAATGCTTGCCTAGCAAGTTGGAAGCCCTGGGTTCAGTCCTTGGCACCAAAAACAAAACAAAACAAAAAATAAACCTCACCTAAAAAACAAACAAAAAATCCAAACAACCAACCCCATACAAAAATGAAACCAACCCCCCAAAAAACTAAAAGAGAAATATTGGCTGACAGTTCACAGCCCACCACAAGCAACGTACAGAGGCACAAACCACCGTCTTACCTACAAAACCCAATCCAAGTTGGTGCCATATCATTCATAGTTGAGAACTTTTGAAGAGATCATAGATGTGCTGTCTGGGTCTTTATGTACATGGGCGAGGTCAGTGTCCTCCATCGTTTAATGCCAGTGTCAAGTGTGTGTCCCCACCTCCCCAGGGAGCCTCTTCCTCGTATGAGTCTTGGGTTTTCCCACTTACAGTGAGACTATAAATGTTGCCTTTTCTGCTCCTCTACAATATAATGGACCTATGTTTTAAATGCCTTGGCAATTCCAGTGCCCAGCACAGTTTGGCATGGAGAAAGTGCTCATGTTTAAGAAGTAAGTGAATTTGAACATCAGTAGTAGGATCCAGGAACCTGGTGAATGTTAATGATGTCTCATCTGGGCAGTATTATTTTCATCTATTCAACAAGCATATCCTGGGTACCTAGAATGTGCCCGGTGCTTGCAGGCCTATGGCCACGGCCCGTGTCTCCAAGGACCACATAGTTCAGCAAGTGGCAGGATTCATGAATGTAAATGATGGCAACACACCCAGTATGGGTGAAGGCCAGACCACAGGCTGAGGAAGTCCCTAAGGGAACAAGATCACTTCTGCCGGGGGAGAAATGCCCATCTGACTTTCTGACCTTTGACAGCTATAGTCCCCAGGGTGCCCCAGCGCTGGCTATGCATGCGGATCTGGGCATGGGAAGTCACTCACTCTGTGTCAGGGTGACCGTGGCTGCGGCTGCAGTGGCCGCAGGTCCGAGGGCCACGGGGTGGATCTCTGTGGTACTGGGTAGACTGATGATGGTGGCCTCACCCAGCAGGTTGCAGATGCGTTGCTGCATGGGGGTAAGCAGGACGGGGGCTACCGCTGGACCACCTCCGCCACTGCTGCTGCCTGTCCCAGCCCCAGCACCTCCATCCTCCTCAGTGGAGCCTGGGGCCTCGCCACCCTCCACGGCGGCCCGTACTTGGGCAACTTTGCGACGGACCTCGGTCTTGAGGTCGGACCACTTCTTCTTGACCTCAGGCAGTTCCCTGCGGCACGTGGCCACGGCGTTGACCCTTCGCAGGATGCCGTGCCAAGCCGCACTCTTGGCGGCCAGA
The DNA here is from genome assembly GCA_004027165.1 of Ctenomys sociabilis. Classification (NCBI taxonomy): domain Eukaryota; kingdom Metazoa; phylum Chordata; class Mammalia; order Rodentia; family Ctenomyidae; genus Ctenomys; species Ctenomys sociabilis. The sequence continues at coordinate 18,444 of PVKA01032099.1, forward strand.
GGAACGCCAGCGTTGAAATGGTTCACCAGCAGGTGCTTCTTCAGCTCCAGCTCCTCCACGATGATCTCCACCTCCCGCTCTGAGAAGTTCATCTTCCTCTTTTTGGCTGGGACAGCCATAGTCTCTTTTCTCTCCTAATATTAAAGAAAGTATAATGCGTCAAACCACTAAATTTCCCTTCTAGTCTTCCCCAGCCTCGACACTCACACCACCCCCTACAGGGGATAGGCCTGGCTTGCTCAAAGCCAAGCACCAGGCCTTAGGTAACCCCCCTTGCTACGCAAAGTGCGTAGGGCCCAGCTTCAACCGGCCCGGCCGCGGCCAGCCAGCTGCGTAATGGCTTCCTGAATCTGCCTCTTCCGCCGGGGTCTGCGGAGATCCGCCTACTTTTCTTCTTCCCGCCCCTCAAAGCTTTCCAGGGGAATCTGCTCACCTGGTTGGTCGCAGCTCAAGATATACTGTCAATCATTGGTTCTTCTAGTCTGTCGCTCAGCTGAGAGGCACACCTACCCAATGGACATAGCCTGGTCATTGGTCAAAGTGTGTGTCTGTCGTTTCAGGCGCTTCGCCCACCTCGCCTTTATTTCCTTCTATTGGAAAGTCGTCCTGTCGTTCAATTGTCAATGTTAGCACTATTAGGCCGTTAAACTCAGCTATTTTTATGGGTGATTTCGGGAGTGAGAGTACTAAAATCTGGCCTCCCGAGGATACTTAGTTCTTTCTGCCTGGATCCGTTGGCCAATTAAATTCTAACTTCATTCAAAGACACAAAATTTGCTTTGTAACTTCAGTTCACAATTGCTGTCTCGTACATCCTATTTCCCACGACAGATTACGATCTCTCCGTACTCATCCACTTCGCCCGCGCTTACAATTTCGCGGTCTAAAGTGCGTTTCTCAATGGAAGTTGGACAGTGGGCTTTCCCCCAGCCAATCTCTTTGCCCATCGCTGCGCGACTCCCTCTCCGGCTCGGCTCAGCCAATCCCTTCCTCTCTCAGTTTGAATCGGGGCCCTTGGCTGAGCGAGATGGCCCCGCCCCCTCATTGATCCGGGTAGTTATTTCACAGGCTCCGCCCATACCACACCCTTCCCCGGGTGGGGTCATGATATATAATTGGCCGGAGCTTCTCCTGGGGGTGTGGCCAACGAGACGGAGCGCGCCTGGGGCGGAGTTCCCGGAAGCAGCCCCTCCCGCCAACTTGCCGGCGTCTGGCTGCCGGCGTTCGCAGTCCTACGACGTCGGCGCACTTCAACGTTGTCCCAGTCGCCTCGGCGCCCCTGCCCCGCGCCCGACGCCCCTGCCTCGCGCCCGATGGTGAGCACTGTGTTGTGCCGCTGCGTGGCTTCCCCGCCGCCGGACGCCGCCACCGCCGCCTCGTCGTCCGCCGCGTCGCCGGCGTCTGTGGGGGACCCGTGCGGCGGCGCCGTCTGCGGGGGACCGGACCACCAGATACGCCTGTGGACCCTCTTCCAGGCTCTCGACGTCAACCGGGACGGTGGCCTGTGTGTCAACGACTTGGCCGTGGGGTTACGGCGGCTGGGACTGCACCGCACCGAGGGCGAGCTCCGGGTAGGCAGCGTGCGTTGTCCGCGCGGGCTGGGAGGGAGTCACCGAGATCCGGGTGACAGGTCCAGATGTTCTGGCTTCTCGGGAGCCCCTGGGGGACTGGCAGTTCCGGCGGCATGGTGTATGGAGTTAAAGTGCCCTGACTGACAGATGCACACCCTACTCATGGCCTGGTGAGAATAACACTTCTCTGGGAGAGAACCTCATCTCGGGCACCCTCTGGGACTTCTGGTGGGTGGAAAACCTTTTCCTGGTCGGGCATTCCCTCCCCTAAAGTGGAAGGACTAGGCAGGGCTGTGTGCCTGTACTACCGCCTAACCTCAAGGGCAAACTCAATCTCCCTCCTTGATAGGTTCCTGCCCCCCACCGCAGCGCCCCTTATTCTCCCTCTCCCATTTCCATGCCACCCCTGGGATCTGATTTGCTTTCAGAAGCATGTGGGAGGGAGGGAACGAGGGCTTGGGCAGATCTGGGTGGATGTGGGTGGTAAGAACTGACAGTTCCATGGCTAAGGTTCATCCCCATTGCTTATCCAGAACGTAGGGATTCGATTCCCTCGATAAAGGAATCTGGGAAAAATGGGGTGTGACCCTAAGAAGGGAGGTGGCAGCCCTTGTCTGGCACTGGGCCTTTGGCCAATGTAGGAGGAGAGGCAGCAAAGAAATGGCCATCCCCGGGCCTGCCGGATAGAGAAATGCTGTCCTTCCTGGATAAGCTCAGAGCAGTGGCTTTTTCTTCCTCTGTCATGGTATGGTTTTGGGTTTGACTTTGTCCCGGTAACTACCCTTTCCCAATTGTCATTTACTGTGGTCCAGCCTGCTATACAACTTGGATTCATACCGCTCAATCCTTTACCTAGTAAACCTGTTTCTTATCAAAGTTTGGTCGATTTGTACATGTAACAATTAGAGAATCTCATAGCCAAATATAAAGAAAATCTGGTAAAATGTCAGTGAATTGAGCCAGTTTGTTGTTTTGGTGGGTTTATAAAAGATGTCGTGTCCAAGATAATCTGGAATCAGCCCTCAAGGTAGATAATCTATTTAGGATCAGCCTAGGAAGACCAAGGGTGACACCATGTGCAGTGTGGAATCATTGTGTTAAGTCCAAGGAATTTAGAGATAGGTTTTACCTTCAGTCTCAGAAGAGAGGCAAGTTAATTTTTATTTTTTAATTCAGGTTTGCCCCAAATAGTGTTCTTTTTGTTTTGTTTTGTTTTTTGCAATAAATATTTAAAGATTTTAAAAAACATTTAAAGATTTATAATTTCTGAATTTAGTTAAAATTATAGTACCACATTTTCAAGAAAAATTAACCTTTTGCACAATAAATATGAATAAAGTCATACCAAGATACACAAAACTGAAACTGTCCAAAACTGATTGTAAAGAAAAAAAATCATTAAAGCAAGTATATGCATACAAAAAATGTTAGCTATGGAAGAACAAAATTAAATATCACTTATTTTACATTAGAAAAAAAAGAGCAAGTGTGTAAGAAACTAGACTTATTTATTCAAAGGACTGAAAAAAACAAGAACTGCCCTCATTGAATTTTAAACTTAGCAAACATACCTTTGAGAACTAGAAGTAAAATATTTTCCAGTTAAACAAACTCAAAATATTCCAATACCTCCAGATGTAGAAAATAGAAAATAACAAAGACCATAATCCATAAGGCCAGAGAAGTTGTTGTATGGTCCTGGATAAAGAATAAAGAGTTCTCAAGGTTGGGGAGATGGCTCAGTGGAATAAACACTTCCCTGGCAAGCAAAAGGGCCTGAGTTCAATCCCTGGTTCTGCCAAAAAAAAAAAAAAAAAAAAAAGCTCTCAAAATGGTAGTTATACAGGACTGTGTAAAATATATTAGATGAACCCATTTAAAAGGCCATTGAAGATAGCACTGTGAACTGAAAATTTTTCCTTATGTATCGAGTGAATAAATTACTTGAGAAGGCAGGATGCTTAAACCCAGGGATCTGAGCTCTTGGGCTCCCGAAGCTGTGCCCAGGAGGAGCCCTGGTCTCTAACCTGTTTATTTGTCCGCTGATGCTGGGCATAAGAAGGACATCTGACCTCAAAGGGTATTCTCTGTTTACCAGGAGCTCTGCTTCAGCAGAAGTAACAGTATTCTGGCAATTCATGGCATAGCTGATGTTGTTTCTAATCCACTTTTCTGGCAGTGAATTTGACTAAGGGCAAATAAGGAGAAAGTGATGATTGTTCATCCCAGGATAGACTTTTTAACCCAAGAATACCTGGCCCTTTGAAGTGCCTTGCTCCTTTGAGTCCCTTTGGCTCCAAAATCTTTGACTCCGTGGTTGTTCTGAATTCTGAGATAGGAATGAAAAACATTTAAAAAAGTATTTCTTTTGAAGATGTGGGTCTAATGTGAACTATTTCTAACTCTTCCAGCTTTTGAGGAAGTCAAATTGTTATACAGCTTTGACTGAGATTAGAAGTGACTCATTTTATTAGTTTATTACCTGTAAGCATGCATAAGTTGGTTCTTTGGGGAAGTTTTTTCTTTCTTTTCTTTTTCAGAACTGGGGATTGAACTCAGGCCCTTGCACTTGCCAGGGAAGCACTTACTCTACTGAGCCATCTCCTGGCCCCTGGGGAAGGTTTTAAGAGTTATAAAAATTTTCATTTTTGTAAATAACTGGACAACAGGAAGACATTGTATCCTGTACCCTGTGCCACTTCCTGTTGAATTGTGGGTATTAGTTACTTTTATAGAAAAAGCAGCTCTGCACTTTTGCAGAACTGGTAGGACCTGAAAGAGAACTTGGGGGCCCTTTGGTTAGAAAGGGGTTTGCTTGTCATGGGAACAGACATTGTAAAGGAACATTACACATTGGATGCTGCTTTCTATAACCCTGGAGAAGTTGGTTTGAGCACCTGCAACTTCAACACTGGTTTCTGAGTGGGCTCGAACCACTAACCTTTTGGTTAGCAGCCATATGTGCTAGCTGATTGCACCACAGAGACATGAGATGAGAAGTTGGTCTGAGGTAGGGGATCTACATCGACACCAGCTGGGAGCCCTTACATGTGGGTGATGGGTGAATGAGGCTGTGTGACTCTGCCAGAGCCTCTCACAGCCCAGGATCAAGTTTTCTTTCAAAATAAACCAACAAGTTTTGCTGACTGCCTTTGTTTCAGAGGCAGTTGGGACTGAGAAAAATGACTTAAAATGGAAATGGCCAGAGAAACCCAGGGCAGCCAGCCAAGGAGATTTTCTTTGTAAAGGGCATGTGAGCAGGAAGCCCTTTGTGGGACAAAAGAGGGGAAGGGTTTATTAAAGAAACGAAAAAGATGACGACAGTGGTAGTGACTTCGGATGCTAATTATAGCATTGACTATTTCAGGCATTTTCATGTGACCAAACAAAATCTTTGTCTTGAGACAAATTTAAAATGTAGCTGAGGAAAAAAAAAAGTGTAGCTTTGAATTCAGGCAGCCAATTAGAGGAAGAAAGCGGGGAATAGTGTTGCCTGGGAATAGCTGTCTTCTCTGGCCAAGGCTTGAGGGCTTCCATGGGGGCTGGTGTGGTGTTTAATACGGAACGAGCTAGAAAATGTTATGAAGTTTGCTGCTTTAGAGACTTGCATGCACAGTGTCTACTTTGAACCCTGCAATAAGACAATGAAGTGATTTGATGCCCTTTTACAAGGGAAGGAACAGCCATTCAAAAAGGTGCATGGGCGTGCCCCAGCCACTCAGGAGGCTGAGGCAGGAAGAGTACTTAGGCCTGCATATTCCAGGCCAGCCTAGGTAACATAGCAAGATTCCACCTAAACAATCAAAATAGTAATAAAAGCCAATGAAACAACTTCAAAAGTTTGACTACAAGGCAGTTAGATTAGAGAAGGGACTGGGACCAACTGATTCTTGCTCTACTTTAACCTACTTACTGGTTGTTGCTCTCTCTCTCTCTCTCTCTCTCTCTCTCCTTTGTGAGACAGGGTCTCCCTATGCAGTTCAGGTTGGTCCTGCCTCAGCCTCCCAAGTGCTGAGGTTAACAGGCATGGGCCACCATGCCTCACTATTGCTTGTTTCTGGGGCCCATGAAGAGAGCTTCAGGCCTGGAACTTGGCAGTGCCAGGGACAAAACCCAGGGCCTCATGCATGCGAGGCCGGTACTTCCCCACTGAGCTGTACCCGCAGCCTGAGGGTCCCTAAGGGTCCCATGATTTATTCCCAGAATGAGAACTCTGCTCTATTTCTGTCCTTGACCTGAGCAGCATATGCTTGTGGCAGTGTCTGTTGGCTGAAATGCTGAGTGGGAGATCCTTGATGTTGCGCTGGACTCTACACCTTCTCCTCTGTGCAGGCTCTGGGGAGGTCGTTTACCGAAGCCAGACAAATTTAGATAAGGTGGTTAACAGAGGAAGGACCTTTGCCAGAGGGAGATATCGCGGCCCACTGGGGAAAGAAACGTGCTGTTTGCACATTGGATTGAGCCCATTTATTAAGGTGGGCAGGATTGTCACAGGATTGGTTCCTGGCTCAGAGTCATGATTGCTGAGCCAACTGGAAGCTTTTATTTATTTATTTTTTGGCTGGCTCAGCTTGCTCTGAGGGTGGAGCTGGTGTGGCATATGGTGCCGGGGATCAAACCATGGTCCTCTGCACCTGCCTGAGCTTGCCTAAGCAGGCGCTTTAGACTGCTGAGCTATCTCACCAGCCCAAGAAGAGAAGTTTTTAAACGAATTGATGCTTGGAATTGATATTCGGGCACCCTGACCCTAAGACGCAAGCAAGGACTAAAGAAGAATATACCAGAGTCTGCATGACCTGGACTTTCAGTTGGATGAGTTCTCTGATGTTCAGAGAGTCATTAATTGATGACTGGAGCTGGGGAGATGGCTCAGAATGAGCGCTTGCCTGGCAGGTGCAAAGGCCTGAGTTCAAACCCTGGTTCTGCCAAAAATAAATAAATAAATGTTAAAAAAATTGATGAAGTCTCACAGAAGGCATAGAGGAATGATAGTCTTTTTTTTTTTTTTTTTTTTTTTTTTTTTTTTTTTAAATAAAGTTCTGCTATATACAGGCTGGCCACAAACTTACTGTGTAGGCCATGCTGGTCTCAGCCTCACAGTGATCCTTCTGCCTCAGCCTCCTTAGTGACAGGATTACAGGAATGTGCTCCCGTTCCTGCCTGAGGCAAACAAATATTTTGTTGGAATTCATTTCTAGTCCAGCTAAATACAACTGTAAGATGAGATCAGTGAACAGAGCTGTGTTGACCTACAACTGCTTTCATTATATGTAGTCTGAACAGAGTTTCCTTCTTTGCTTCCTTCCTTCCTTCCCATTTTTTGCAGTGTACTTTTATTGAAGACCTTTTTTTTTTTTTTTTTTTGTCTTTTTGAGACAGGGTCTCACTATGCAGTTCAGGCTGGCCTTAAGCTCACTTTGTAGCTCAGGCTGGTCTTGAACTCACAACAATCCTCCTGCCTCAGCCTTCCCAGTGCTGGGATTACAGGCATGAGCCACCACGCCCGGCTTGAAGACCTTTTTTTACTGCAGACTTGAAGAGCTGTTATTCACTGCCTCGAATGCTTGGTCATGAATCTGTAGTCTTGGCCTGAGCACCTGCAGCTCCCACTCACACCAGAGCCTCCCCCCTCCC
>PVKA01032100.1:0-25647 GCA_004027165.1 Ctenomys sociabilis
TTCTTGCTCTTGAATTTTTGCCCTGACCAATATATAGTGGCCTTCTTTGTGTCGTTTGATCATTCTTGGTTTGAAGTTGAGACTGTCTGAGAACAGAATTGCTACTCCTGCTTTTTTCTGAGGTGCTGGGGCAAGTAGCATTGTTTTCCATCCTTTGACTTTGAGCGTATCAGTGTCCTTTTGCGTTACGTGTGTTTCTTGTGTCCAGCATATTTTTGGATTTTGTTTCCTAATCCACTGTGCCAGTTTATTTCTCTTAATTGGAGAATTGAGTCCGTTTACATTGCTGGTTATAATTGAAATGTGCTGACTTATGTTTGTCATGATATTTAGCTGGTATTGTTTACTCCTTTGTAACCTGTGTTTAATTGACTGTCCTGTTTAGTGGGTTCTTTCCATTCTCATTCATGGAGTTCTGGTCATTGTGCTCTCTCTCTAGAACCTCTTTCAGCAGCCTGTGAAGGGATGGCTTTGTCATCATGAAATTCTTTAGTTGTTCTTTGTCGTGGAAGTATTTCACTTCTCCATCAAACTTGAAAGAGAGTTTTGCAGGGTATAATAGTCTGGGCTGGAATTTGTTTTTGTGTAGGACTTGAACAACTCTGCTCCATGCTCTCCTTGCCTTCATTGTTTGTGTAGAGAAGTCGGCTGTAATTCTGATGGGTTTTCCTTTGAATGTGAGCTCCTTCTTCTCTCTTGCAGCTTTCAGTATATTATTTTTGTGTTGGGTTTCTGGAATCTTAAGTAATATATGTCTCGGTGTGTTTCTTCTTGGGTTGAGGTTATTTGGTGTACTGTATGCTTTGGTGACCTGAATGTTGGATTGTTTCCTCATATTTGGGAGGTTTTCTGCTATTATTTCTCCCCAAATTCTTTTTATGTCATTTGTATTGACTCCTTCATTCTCGTTGATTCCAATTTTTCTCACATTGTTCATCCTGGTGTCATCCTGCAGGTGATGGATTATTTTTTCCTGCATTCTCGTTGTTTTTACAAGATCCTTTCTCACCTTTTCACTAGCTGCTCCAGCATCTTCAAGATCTGAAACTCTGTCTTCGCTTTCACTCAGACATTTTTGTAGACTTGTGATTGCTATTTTTATTTCTTCTAAATCTCTATCTGTGTTTCATGTGTTCTATTTCTTTTCTGTATTGCTCATTCAAGGAATCCATCACATTTCTGATCTCCTCAATATTTTTTATCCATGTCTTCTTTAAAGGTAGTTATTAATTCTTTTTCTGCTGTGTTTCTTCCAAGTTGGATTTCCTCTGTATATTTCTGGACTTGTTTTGGTATTTCAGATCCTATGACTTCAAAAAGTTCATTTTTGATTTCCGAACTTATTTCTGCTTTGAGTTCCTCATGATGTTTCTGCTGTTGTTTCTTTGCTTCAGATGCTGTTAATTCATATGTATCAGCTGCAATAGTGCTCTCTGCACTTGTTCTGGGTGAGCATAGTTTTTCCACCCAATGTTTCTGGAATTCACTCTTTATTTCAGATACTATGTATTCAAATATTTATTTTTTAATATGGGGAATTACTTCTCATTTTATTTCCTGTATAGCTTTCTGCTGTTGTTCTTTTACTGCTGTATCTGTTAGTTCATTCATTGCAGCTGAGCTAGTGTCCTCTGCCCTTCCTGATGGACTGGAGGTGTGGGATTGCATTTTTCCCCTTGTCTTTGTCATTTTGTATAGCACTGAACTTTGACCTTTGCTGTAGAGCTTTCATGCAGCTATAACCTTAGCTTGTTATGAGATTTGGGTGCCAGTCTATTAAGTTTGAGATTTTCTATATATGCCTATCCTGGATCTAGCTGTTGTGTTGAGTTCCTTTTTTGTTGTATCTCCTTTGGTTCCCCTCTGTTGGTTCCCGGGGTCAGCCATCCTGTGTCAGGCAGTTCATTCCTCAGGTGGGCCGACCTGGGCTTTGGTGGGTCTTCTGGGCTCACAAAAGGATAGTGGATGATCTTATTCACCGAGTAGGCTGTACTGGGTTGGCCAGCCTGTGCTGGTCCGGGTCTACAGGCCGTAACCCTAGAAGGCTGGGAAAGGTCCCTCTGGTGCAGTGGGCCCTCACTCACAGGCCAGGCTGTGCTGGGTTTTGGTCCCTGGTGTGGGACAGAGGATTGCTGAGTAATGTCCCTCTGGCATGGCAGGCTTGGAGTTCTCACTCCAGGCTAACCTGCACTGGGTCTGGGGCTGTGGGGTGGGAACAGTAATCACTTGGAAATGTTTCTCTGGCACAGTGTGCCTGGAGCTCTCACCGGGCCATGGGGGATGGGGTGGCAGGGAATTCCTGAGAAATGTCTCTCAGGCATGGCGGGCCTGGAGTTCTCCACTCACTGAACTTTGATGCCCAGAGAATAGGGGGAAATTCCCACTCGCTCAGCGGGCTTTGGGTAAGGGGATCCGGGGAGGTGCTGGTGAGTGGGTCGTGAGGTTTCAGACCAGTCACTGGCTTGGAGGAGTTGGGGGCAGGGATCGGATAGCACGCGTGGGCAGAAGCCAATGGCGCTCCCTCAGACTCACCACACTCTCACTGATCTGGGAAGCCTGGTGAGTCATGTAAATTCCCACTCACTTGGAGAGCTTGGGGCGGGATCCAGGAGGCTGCTGGAGTCAGCTGCTGTCTCAGGCTGTTGTTTGCGCTGTCTTGGGAGTTCTCTGGTGCTGGGCAGGTGCTGGCGGGATGGAGCAGGATGGCGGAGTCTGCCGGGCTGTCTGTGGCGGGTCTCTGGGGCTGGGCGGGTGCTGGCGGGATGGATGAGGATGGCGGAGTTGGCTGCGCTGTCTCTGGCTGGTCTCTCGAAAATGTATGTATTCTGACACCACTATTTCAATGCTAATTGAAATAAATCAGATGCATAAATTCTGCATAATTTCTCTTAAATTAGAAACCCAAAATATAAATAAATTACACCACAAAGTAAAATATAGCAGTGAAAAGATAGTAAAAGACGTAGAAAGATAGATATTTTACAAATGATAAGGGGATCAAGTACAGAGGGAAAGTGGAAGGGGATGAGGCATGGGGAACAATATTTAAAAAATAAGATGTGGGGAGCCGGGCGTGGTGGCGCATGCCTGTAATCCCAGCACTAGGGAAGCTGAGGCAGGAGGGTTGTTGTGAGTTCGAGACCAGCCTGAGCTACAAAGTGAGCTTAAGGCCAGCCTGAACTGCACAGTGAGACCCTGTCTCAAAAAAGACAAAAAAAAAAAAAAAAGATGTGGGGCTGGGGAGATGGCTCAGTAGAATAAGCGCTTCGCTGGCAAGCAGAAGGACCTGAGTTCAATCCCCAGTTCTGAGAAAAAAGATGTATCATCATATGCACCAATTCCCCACAATGAATGTAATTATAATATACTAGAAACATGCACATATAAAAGTAAAATCCCCTGAATTAAAAGATATAAATTACTTCATACATTTTATAAATATTTCAATGATAGTTAATAATACTATCTATTCTTGATTTGAAACATGTTTCAAAATAGTAGATTGTAGTTCGGCACATTAAGATGACTTTTTTTCCCTGTAAAAGACTCCAAATTGTTATTTTTATTTGTTTTTACTTTTTCTAATATGCATTCACAATACAGAATGATTACATTCACTATAGGAAACTGGTATATTTACATATCACCCTTTTATTTCCTTCTTTTCACCCCTGCCTCCACCATTCTTTTACTGTTCCAGCATCAGATTCATTAATTTACCTTATAAGACCTTATAAAGTTAATTATCATATATACAAAACCAAACAATAGGCCAAATAACATAAACATGTAAACAATTGTATGAAAGTACCCTTTTAAGTGCATTGTTCACACTGGATTACAGTAGCTTTTTTCTTTTTTTGTTCTACTATCTGTCATATATTTTTTCATGAAAGAGAAACCATGTGATATTTAAGCTTGCGTTTCTGAGTTACTTTGCTTAACATTATGCTCTCAAGATGCATCCATTTTCCTATACATGATTCAAGTTCCTCATTTTTATGGCAGAGTTCTACTCCATTTTGTGTAGTTGTCCCAATGGTTAGCCATTTCTTTGCTGGTGAATATGTAGCTGTTACCAAGATTTAGCTACCATGAGTTGTACTATTATAAACACAGATATGCATATATTACTATAGAGTGATGTTTTTGACTTTTTGGAAGATACCTAGAAGATAAAAAGTCTGGTCAAATAGAATTTCTACTTTACTTTTTTGAGGAATCACATAACAATTTCCATAATGGTTGTATCATTTTACAGTCCCATCACAAAGGGAAAAGGGTGACTTTCTACTCATATCCCTACCAGCATTTGCTATTAATTGATATTTTTATGGTACTCCTTCTATTTGGAGTGAAATACAATCTAAGTGTTGTTTTAATTTGTATTTCTCAAATGGCGAACAGTGTTGAATATTTTTTCATATATTTATTGGCTCTTTGTATTTCTTCATCTGAGAAGTATCTGTTCAGTTTAGATGCTTGTTTTGTGTGGACTTAATTCACTAATCCAAAGAAACAGATTGGCAGAATGGATCAAGAAGTGAGATCCAACAATATGCTGCATATAATAAACACATTTAATTCCCCAAAATTCATAGAAAGAAAGGAAAAATAACATTCCATGCAATAGGAACCTAGAAAAAAGCAGGAGTAGCTGTTGTAATTGCATATACAGTGAATTTCAAGCGAAGACTGATCAGAAGAGCCAAATGAGATCATTATATACTGGTTAAGGTAACAATTGAACAGGAAGAGATAAAAACCATAAATATATACACACCATATGCAAATATACCCAACTTCATAAAACAAACACTAATAGACATGAAAAAATCACATAAATACAAATTTAATTTTAAAAGGTAACTTTAATACTCCACTATCACAAACAGCTAGATGAACCAGACAAAAATTAACAAAGAAATATCAGAGTTTGAGCAAATGGACTTAATAGACTTATACAGAGTGTTCCACACAACAACAGAACACACATTCTCAGCAGCACACAGGGCTTTCTTCAAAATAGGTCACATATTAGCCTATGGAGCATTCTTTAAGTAGGTAAAAGCAAAGTAATCAAAGTTCTCATGTATATTATCAGATCATCGTCCAATGAAATTAGAAATCAATAACAATAGTACCCAAGGAAACTGGGAAAACACGTAGAAAATTTGTAATGCCTTCTTGAATAACCAATGTATCACAGAATGGAAGTAAAGAGGAGATTAGATATTTCTACAATCAAATAATAATGTCAGTATGACATTTCAGAATTTATATGATGCAATGAAAGCAGTCCTAAGACAGAAATTTATAGCAAGAAATTCCTACGTCAAAAAAACAGAACAAGCTCAAATATAAAACCTAATGATGAACCTCAGCATTCTAGAAAAATAAAATAATTCATTCCAATGCTTAGTATAAAGTCGGAAATTATAAGGAGCAGAGCAGAAGTTAATGCAATTGAAACTAAGAATTTGTTTTGTGAAAGATTAAATGAAATATACAAACCTTTAGCCAACTTTGTCAAAACAAGGAAACCCAAGATCCAAATTCACTGCAATTAATGATGTTACCCTGTAAAAAGGCAGTTGGGCTTAACATCACTATCTGTCTGAATATCAAACACCTTAGACATAGTATTGAACTGCTGATTTCCAACAACCATGGGTATTCTAAACTTTAAATACATATAGGATGTGAAAGAAACAATTACACATTTTTATACAGAAATTTAGAAATCAAACCATACAGGATAATCCTATGACATTCTTCTCTTGTCTCTTATTTTATTACTCTTTTCTTTCTTTTTTTTTTTTTTTTACATTTACTTTAAACAGAGTATAGCAATAATTGATATGACATTAGAAGCAGTACACATTTAGAAGACCAGAATCACAGGTATTCTAGCTAAAGTTTGCAGACCAAAAATTAGAGAAATAGAGGGGCTACAAGGATAACCAATATTTTGGCCCTAGCTCTTCAAGATCAGTGAGTACTCAGGGCATAAGAGAGCCTGTGCTGTGACATCCTGTAACTCAGTGGTGTCCCAGATATTCTGATCAAGGAGATTGTAGGGCCACAGAGGAAAGTGATCGATGATGTAGAGTGTGCCTAAGGAGATTCAGCTACAGAGAAAACATTTTCTCAGGCTTTCAGCGAGGGCAAACTGATCAAGCAACAGCTGTGACTCATCCACATGGCTGACACTGACCAAAGACCTACAAGTGTTGTATAGGATTTCAGGTTAAATTCTGAGGGGATTTGACTGAGCTTGTCAGAAACTGTAGTTTTAGTTATATAGATCTTGCCTTTGTCTTAACCATCCAGCAGAAAAGTATAAACACGAGGTATAAAAAGTAAAGATATATTAATATGCTGAGCTGTAAAAGGATCAAGTCAACAACTTCTGATAATTACCAGTTCTGCTGATAACCCACTACTATATTGCTCTTTTTTGCTGAATTCAAGTACCTAAAGTGTTTAAACTGGCATCAAGCATAAAAGGTTCCTTTAAAGACTTCTCATAATACAGCTTCTCTAACAGCAATGAAACACCCATCTCTGACAAAACAAAACAAAAAGGGGGTTAAAAATAAAGGACAATTTTGTAGTGAAAAAATATATGTGTACATACAAAATAGGATAGATATTTTCTATCTACTTTCTCTTATTTCAATGAGAAGAGAGTTTTGTAATAATATTGTTCAGACAAGATATCATATTTGCATCTTGCTCTCTGAATAACCACTGCAAAGACAACAATATACAATGTATTAATTATTGTAACTGTCCTACTATCCTGTTTTGCAACTGTTTGTTTCATTGCTATTTTCTCATTAAAAATGAATAAAAATAATAACAAATAAAGAAAAAACCAAATTGGAAATAAAAAGGGCTAAATCACAACATATTCTCACAAATACAGAAAATCATAGGAATTTTTAAAAAAATTATAAAACTTAAGAATTTTGAAATAATATTTAAATAATAAATAGAAAGACAATTTCACAATCAGAAGTGAAGGGAATCATGGTTGAGTGATGAGCTACCATAATGCCTTGGGTTATAAATTCCCTATGTTCTATTCTAGTAATAACACAACAGTCCCTCCCAAAAATCAGGCAGAATCCCTATGTCTCACCTATGTGTGATTTTGTGGAATATTTCCAATAATTACATAATCAATTGTGTCCTTCAAAATTCAGTGAATTTGTAAGAACATATGCTGCAAGGAAATAGAAAGACTAAACTTGCTAATGTGGAAGAGGAATTACTGAGGAGATGGATCCCCATGGAAGATGGGAGAAAAAACATCATTTCCAAAATGCGAGGGTCATAATTTATAGTTTTAGTACAGTGTACATCAAAATATCAATGGACTTTTGTTTGCAGAATTTGACATAACTATGTTGATAAGCATCTATTATAATAGCTAGAAAAAAAGCCTGCTATATTGGTACTCATCTATTAAAATAACTAGAAAGAAAGATTAAAATAATTTTCAAGGGCATGACATTTCAAGAGTATTGACTTGTAATAATTATTAAGTATTTCACTAATGTTGCCTAAGTATTATTTTCTAAGTGCTTTGAAACTGAATCCCTATATTTTAGCTTCATTAAGAAATGTGAGAGATAAAGACTACCATAAAGTTTGGCTTTATAGTTAATCTATGGCTATGGGAGTTACTTGTTAATCATACCTAAAGTGAAGAGTTTAAATCATTCAGCATGGTTGAGGACAGCTTTTTGTTAAATATTATATTTCCTTTCTAACAACATATTTGAATTAATGCCAATTGTATAAGAGTAAACCAAAATTAGAGTGAAATGTCAATTTGGATTTAATTTTCAGGGGTGGAGGGGTCCTTAGCCTATGCTTTCACACTATGACCATGTTTTGTCCAAAGAATTGTTTCTTTGAATGTTGTTCATTGTGGCATTTTTACTGTACAGTTATAACTCAGATAAGAACCTCACCTATTTAAAAACATGATATTCATTACAAGGTGTTTTTCTTCTTTTATTAATTTTATTGAGAAATAAATATCAATGAGACAATTCCACAACTGATTAACAGGACAGTTTAAATAGTTAGTACATAACATATTGTTATCTTCTTAGTGATTATTCATACTATAAAATGAAGACATGATATCCCATCCAAACACTAATTAGCACAAATCTTTCTTCATTGAACTAAGAGAAGGTAGCTGTATATCTATCCTAACTCTTTTGTATATACAGATCAAAAATGATCCTTTATTTGTATCCTACAAGGTGTTTTTTCGGTATTATTTTATTTTCCTTCTTCATGATACAATGAGCAATACTGATATTACAGCTTTTACCTACAAGTCCCCCAAAGGCTCATGCAATCATAGGTGGGGCCTTTCAGATCTACCTTGATCTAGGGCATGTAATACTGGAATTAAGGGTATGGGCTACTACATCAGTCTACTGATTATAATTGGCATCATTCTGGCTGTGGATAATGAAAACCACACCCTGTGTATGAGTGTCACCAATCAAAAGCTTACAGTCTGGATAGAATATATAGAGAGAGGACTGCTGCTTTCCATCTATATTGCTGCTGCTTGCTGCTTCATTGCCTCCTGCATGCTTTGCCATAGACCATTTCTCCTCTGAAATTCCACTCTGCCTACCACTCTGCCTTGGAGGCGGCCAGCTTTCAACTGAAACCTCTACAAACTCTACTGTGAGCTGAAATAAACATTTCCTCCTTTAACATTAGGTGTCAAATGTTTTACCTCAGTCATGTGAAAAGTAATGTAAGATACTTGAGACATCCTAATGAATATCTGCATTCCAGTTACAATTGCATTTGTTAGGAAAAGAAAAAGAAGCAGAATTATGAGCTCACAGGACAGAACAAATTTGAGAGGGACTGCTCTGGAACTAGAGACCACACTGGCTAATCTTGTACAACCTATATAGTTTTATTTTATAAGGTCATGGTATAAAGGGGGGAGTGGTTTCAGTGAAAAGGAGTTATGGTTAACCATTTGGGGCAAGACCTGAGAATGCACAGGGAACTGCAGTTTCTTGTCAAGCTCAAGACTGAGTAATATTTTTAAATTAATTTTCAGGGCTAAGTAATGATGAAGGTTATGGATTGTTGCTAAGGTTACTGGACCTTATCTATCCATAATTATACATTTCTAGCATATATACAAGTACAACAATTGGGGAGGTTTAATATGATCTCTGTTCAGTTCAGAATGCAATCAGTCAGATTCTTTCATTCCAGACCCTAGCAAGATAAGGAAAATGGGTAGTGCAACACTTCTTTAACTACTTTCTGCTAACTAAGGGTGATTATGGTCAGGGTTTTGTCTGGAGTAAAGAAAGGACCATACTGACTCCAGCCAGCACCATGGCTCTGCATGTAAGTGGGACCACCTGAGGCCCACCAAATCGTTATTTCAGACAGTGCCCAGGCCAGACATGTGTGTGGAACTTTCTACATCAGATAGGCCTGATGTGGAACCCTGCAGCAGAACTTCCTGCAGAGAGGCTAGAGGCAAGACCCACACAGCTGTGCCAGGAACAGAACATCTTGCCAGAGTGACACAGCAGATTCACTTTCAAGGGCTGAAGCAGGAAGAAGTGGAGCACAGCAGCTAGATCAAAGCCACATGCACCTGGACAAGTTTGAACTTCTTAGATCCAGATTTGGTACTAAGGTAATAACTCTACCAAAGCTCTACACCAAAGGGCAGAAGACAGTGCTATACAAAATGACAAAGAGAAGGGGAAAAATGCATTCTCAGGCCCTGAGCCCACCCAGAACAAATGCAGGAGACACTAGCATAGAAAAAATGGTAAATTACACAGCTGAAATCTCTGAAATAATAGCATCTGAAGTAAAGAAGCAACTGCAAAAAGTATGGAAGAAATCAGATCTGAGATAATTTCTGAAGTAAAAAATGAAATGGTAAGTATAATGAAAGAACTACTAAGTGCTTCTGAAGAACACACTGATAAAAAACAGAGGATAATAGAAAAATGATAGAATCCTTGAATGAGTAATATTGGAAAAAATAGAATGTATGAAGCAGATTCAAAGAGATATACAGGAGATTAAAACTTTGACCAAAAGGTGGCAAAACCATTTGAATGAAAGTCAAAATAGACTTTCAGACCTTGAAGACACATTTTCAGCTAGTGAAAAGTTAAGAAAAGATCTCTTAAAAACACCTAGGATTCAGGAAAAAATAATTCAACATCTGAAAGACAATGCAAAGATGAACAGCATAAGACTAATAGCCATCAATGAGAAAGAAGGAGTCAATACAAATGATATAGAAAGAATATGATATGGGCAGAAGTAATAGCAGAAAACTTCCCAAATATGGGGAAACAATCTGACATTCAGGGAACCAAAATGTATAGAACTCCAAATAACTTCAAACAAATTAAAACCACACCCAGACATATAAGAATCAAAATCCCAGAAATTCAGCACAGGAACAGTATTATACTAAAAGCCACTAGAGAAAAGAAATAGATCACATTTAAAGGGAAGCCCTTCAAAATAATGACGGATTTCTCTTTCACAAACCATCAAGCCAAGAAAAGCATGGAGCAAAGTACTTCAAATCTTGGAAGAAAAGAAATTCCAACCCAGACTGATATATGCTGCAAAAGTTTGATGGAAAAGATTTAACTTTTCAAGTATTTCAACCTTTATGATAAGAAACAACTAAAGATGTTCATGACAATAGGGCCAGCCAAATAGTTCACTGGATTAAAGTGTCTGCAAGCAGGTGCAGGCCCCAGGTTTGGATCCCAGGCCTGCCCCCATCATTCTCACCCACGGGCCCTCTGAGAGGGCAATTGAAATTGGACATGGTGGGGTGCACCTCTAATCCCAGCTCTTAGGAGGCTGTAACAGGTGGATCACTACAAATGGGATCTAGTAGTGAGACCCTGAACACCCTATAGACCTTCCCCTAAAATACAAAAAAAAAAAAAAGATAATAAAAGAAAAAGAAAACAAGAGACAAGAAAGAAAATGTCATAGGACTGTTGTGCTACAATGTTGTATATGGTTTGATTTCTAAATTTCTGTGTAAAAAATATGTTTATTTTTATTTTTTTCGCATTCTATAGGGATTAAATTTTAACATATCAAGGATTGAACAAAAATACCTGCTTCATTACAGGGGCAAAGCCATGCATTTATATGCACAAGATGGGTAAGGCAATGATCCTGAGAAACATCAGCAAGTTTTTGAAACTACCAGTTAATTGGTAGGATTCTCACTCTTACTAACTATATATGCTGATACCTGTGAACCAAGCAACTACACTGAAGATAGCAATGTGTAATGGGTCATGCTTGAAATGCCTGTCATTCTGGTCTTCTAAATATGTACTTGTTGTCATGATATACCAATTATTTCCATACTGTCTCTCAAATAAATGTTTTTTTTTTTTTTTTAATAAAGGGCAATAAGTGAAAAAAGACAAAAGAAAAAAATGTTACAGGACTGTCCTGCTACAATGCTGTACAGATTTCTAAATTTCTGGTTAGATTTTTAAATTTCTGTATAAAAATATATAAGTGTTTATTCCTATTTTTTAAAATTTTTTCTTCATATTTTGTAGGGACTTAAAGTTTAACATATCTATACTTCATGGAAAATACCTGTTCCATGTTATGCCTAAGATGTTTGACATTTAGACAAATAGGGTAAACTGAACTGTGTATGTTTCAGGGTAAAAATAAGCTTCTCTGATAGAGGGTTAACAACCTAAGTTTGCAGATCAAAAATTGGAGAAAAGGAAGGGCTTCAAGGTCAACCAACATTTTGGTCCTAGCCTTTCAAGGTCATTGAAGACTCAGGATATAGGAGAACCTGTACTCTAACATCATGGAACTCAGTTGGGCCCCAAATTTTCTGATCAAGGAGACTATGGAGCCATAGAGGAATGGGATCGATGATCTATAGTGTACCTAAGGAGAGTCACATGGAGACAAAACATTTTCTCAGGCTTTCACAGAGAGCCAATTCATCAAGCCATAGCTGTGACTCAGCCACATGCCTAATACTGACAAAAGATTTACAAAGTGCGGTACAGGGTTTCAGGGTAAGTCCTGAGGGGACTTGACTGACCTTATCAGATACAAAAGATTCATTTTTTGTTATATAGGTCTCACTTTATCTTGGTCTTAACCATCCATCAGAAAAGTATAAAAATGGAGGTATATAAAGTAAAGCCATATTAATATGCTGAGCTGTGAAAGGCTCAAGTCAGCAACTTCTGTGGATAACCCAATACTATTGTGGATTGCTGGACTGTGTTGGAGTGTTTTGCTAATTTCATGCACCTATAATATTTATATGCCAATGGAATACCCATCTCTGACAGGACTAAACAAAAAAGGGGACACAAAGGAAGAACCATTTTGTATTTGTTATACAGAATAGTTAGGATAGATATACAGCTACTTTTGCTTAATTTTATGAGAAGAAAGGTTTGTACTAATAGTGTTTGGATAGGATATCCTGTCTGCTTCTTACACTATGGATAACCACTAAGAAGATAACAATGTACCATGTATGAATTAGTTAAACTCTTGAATTAATCAGTTTTGAAGCTGTCTCATTGCTATTAGTTTCTCAATAAAGTAAAAAATAAAAATGAAAAATAAAGCACCAAAAATTAAGCAAATTGAAAAATATAGAAAAGAAAAATAAACCTTTTACTAACTAAAGTAATAAAGTATTTAATTTAATATTGAATAAATATTTAAATATTCGTCTGAATATTGTTTCCTTTTAATTTTTGTTTTGTGATTTATACTGTTTCTTTGACTTACAAATCTACTTATAAGTCATGGTATGATATTTTCTCCTGATGTGAGAAACTTTAAAAAGTGTATTTCCATTTTCCATTGACTTTATTAGTTCTTCCTCATCTTTTACACACACACACACACACACACACACGCAAAAATATATATGTAACCTGACATAAGATTGATAGTGTTTTGTGGAAATATTCAATGACCTTTTAAATGACTTCATTCAATATAATTATATTTTACATAGCCCTGTGTAACTACCATTTTGAGAGCTCTTTATCCTTTATCCAGGACCATACACCAATATCTCTTGCCTTCTGGATTGTGGTCTTAGTTATTTTCTATATGCTAAATCTACAGATATTATAATATTTCAAGTTTGTATTACTGGAAAATATTTTACTTTTGGTTTTCAAAGGTATGTTTGTTAAGTATAAAATTCAATGAGGACAGATCTTTTTTTATTTCTTTGAAAAAATAAGTCTAATTTCTTCCCCCTCCCCCCAAAAATGATACTGATGTCATCTCTAGCAACTGCCTGTAAAATGGCCATGGTCCTGTTGGTGAGAAAGCTTTGAAATAGAATGAATAGGCATGGCAATAATAAACTGACAAGTGAAAGCAGGAGAATGGGCATTATAAATAGAAAGATCCAAGGTAGGATAGTGGATTTTATGAATTCTTCAGGGGGTCCTGAGATGTTTGTTGTACTGCCTGAATCTTGGTGTCTATTTTCAACAGAGGTACAGTTACATTATCATGATTAGACAGAACAAAAGTCCATGTTGTTTGTAGCACGGCATATGTGCCTCCTTGGGCAGCTGTGAGAAGATCAAAAGCCATGATCTATTTCATCCACTAATAAAGTGGTAAGTGGCATTTAATGCATGGGACTATACGTTGGGCTAAGGCCTTTATATCCAAGTTTACCTTAATGTTAGATGTTTCAGAGTTACAGACAGGGGGTAAAAACACCAGAGAGTGTGTTTTACATAATGCCAGTGATGGTAGTCTGCATCCCAATTTTGGGACTATTCTTGGAGAGAGGAGATAATATAGTCAGAAATATGACATCCACATGTGTATCATCCTGCCCAATTAGCAGGTAGATATGGAGAGCCATACCAATTACAAGCCCATCCATGTCCAAATGGAACCATATGTGTAATAACTGTTCCATGATACATCTCCCCATTCCACCTCACATAGGAAATTGTAGAATGTGCTATAGTAAAACACAGGTTTCAAGTATTCTTCCTAGGCAGAATATAAAAAGGGCTAAATTTTAATCAGTTCCTGAGTAATCTCTCAGTTCATCTTAGTTTACTGCCTTACATTTTTCTTTTCCATAGCAGCCAAGAAGCATCTAATCGTGTGATCATGCCTCTTGAGACCCTGATCCCCTTCCTAGTAAGTCCAGGCAAGGTTACTAGAAGGTTGTTTTTGGAGCTGCCTGGGCTACCACCACATGTACTGGGATTGTTTCGATTTTACTGGTGTAGTTCATCTGCATAAGTTTCAGCTGCCTGCAAAATATGTTGTTTTTCATCTGGTGCGACAGTTGAGACAATTAGACATAAGTCTTACCAAGTGATGCTTAAAGCCTGAGTTGCATGGAGTAACTTTGTCCTATATTCACCAGGGTTCACCAAGTCATTCATAGAAAAAAAAAAAAAAACTTGGACATGGACCCTTCCCTCAGTCTCTGCCACTGTCACAGTGGAAGGATGCCAAGAAGGACAGAGACCATCAGGGAGCTGGTAACTGGCATGGGAGATGGAGTGGAAGGTTGAGTTACTTCCTGGGATGCATTTGTAACCAGAGAAGTTCCTGAATCAAGAGAAGCAGGGATAGAAAGCCTGTGGAGCAGCAGCTGATCTGCTGATTTTGGGTCATAATCTAAGGAGATAAGAGCAGATTTGTCTAGTGAAAGAATATCTGGTAAGTAGAGCAAGTTTGGAAGAGAGAAGGATACATGGAGAGAGTGAGAAAAGCTTGGACACAAAGGACCTCCTGTCACAGTTTATCTTCAGATATTTCTCAAGGTCATGAAGAATTTGAAAATTAAATCTGCCAAATTCAGGGTGTGGGCTGCCATTATCTATCTTGTAGCTGGGCCAAGGTATGAGACAGTAAAATATGAGACATTTAGGCTGAATATCCCCTTCAATGCAAAGGATGGAGTATTTTGAGAAGCCCAATTTTAGAGATTTGTGAGTGGCCAGGAGTCCCTTTCTTTGTTTTGGAGTACCCCCAAACAGGACTAGGGACCTGGAGTTGGCCAGACAATGTCTACAAGAGAATCTCTAAGTGAAAAGTTCTGTTTGGGAGATGCCCCAAAACAAGGCTATGGACTACTAGCCACTCTCTTATTAGTTACTATAGGCTCACAAATTTCTAAAATTAATCACAGAATAAGTATATTTCACAACAAACCTAAAAAGGACCACTCCAGAGCTAGAGATCAGACCAGGCTATACTGTGTACAATGTAAGTTTGTTTTTTACAGGGTCATGGTTATAGGGGTAGGGGTTCAGTGAAAAGGAGTTGTGGCTACCTATTGGGAAAAAGTTTGACAATGCACAGGAAGTTGCAGTAATTTTTCAGGGTTAGGACTAAGTAATGATGGGAGTTATGTATTGCAGCTATGATTACTGGGCCTCATCAAGACATAATTACACATTTCTAGCAGGTACACAAGCACAAGCAGGGGCCGTTTAATGTGATCTTTGTTCAAGTAAGAATGGCAGCAATCAGATCCCTTCATCAGTTCATAGTTGTGTAACTACTGAAAAGCTACTTAAGTATTTTGAGCTTCAATTCCATCAGCATACATAAAACTTCACAATGAAAGAAGATAGTTTATTTTGAAAATCATTTTGTGTATCTATGACTCTATGTAACCTTTTTGATAAAATCTGCACCTGAGCAATCTATTAAACAATGATTCTTTGAGGGTAATGATTTTGTTGTATCATCTTTATTGTACATTAAATATAGGGTGTTTTTATCACCCAGCCTGCTGTAAGATGTAAAGGAATAAAACCAGTTCACATTTAAGTTAAGGACTTAAAAATAACCAAATCACAGTGACAATACAGAAAGTTCTTTGTGTATAAGTATTGGATGAAAACTTTAAAATAGGGGGTAGAGAGATAACTCAGTTGTCTAAGTGTCTGTCTGGCACATACAAGGACCTGGGTTCAATCCCCAGTACCACATGTTGTGCAGGCCCTAGAACTCCAAGCATAGTGTGCCAGGCCCAAAAATGGTCATGGTGGCACATGCTTATAAGCCCAGCAGTTGGGAGGCTGAGACAGGAGGGTCACTACAAGTCTGAGCTGCATAGAGAGACCCTGTACCAAATAAATAAATAAATTTTTAAAAAAATTAAAAGAAAACTTTGAAATAACTACCAAGTGGGATCACATCATTTTCAAGTGAGAAGCCTGTATGTGTCTAAAAATAAGAATGTATTTGCTGTTTTAGACACAGTGTTAGGTATGGAGAGCACAGGGATAAGAACAGATACCTTACCTTAAAATGTTTTAGAATCTACTGGATGAGAAATTTATTTTTGGAATGTGACATTGGATTTTATTTTTGACAACTTTCAGATAGTTTTACAAGATTAAAAGTTACATAAATAATGTCAAGGAGCCTGGTACTCTTGGCTAGCTGTGCCATAAGTGCTTGAGAGGTATTTGCAAAGTATGTGACAGTAATGCTCTCTCAACTTTTATAATTTTAAATTTATTTTTAAACAAGCACTTTGTACATTTGTTTTCAAAAAGTACCACAAATTTGTTAGTATTGCATATAAAAACTAACAGATAAATTTAAACTTTTTAAATGATATTTCTGTTTCTTGAAAATTTATAATATATTTACAATTACAATATATAATTGTATAATTTATAATATATAGTTTCTCATTCAGACTTTGGTTCAGTATCAATAATGTTGAAAACTTAAATGGCTAAAATTGTGACTAGCAGAGCCAGAACTCACAAACATGTTTGTCACTAAAGCTGATCCTTTCCTTCACTCATTATGGCAACACTTTATGTGTGTATAGGTAGTGGTGTGTATAATTCCCAATCAGACTATCATCACATTCCCCAGTGATTCACATCTGGAAAATCCAGGCACCCAGCATGGCTAGACATGCTCAGAAAGGGCAGAACATTCTCAGGCAATGTTCAAATATAGTGTGTTAAAACTAGCAGGCTTTTATAAATAAACAGATGCAACTTGAGACTATACTCATAAGTAAAATAAATCAGACTTACACTTGTAAATACTGTATTGTTTCCCTAGTAAGAGAGGCTGAAAACAGAAATCCAGTACAAAATACACAATAGATATTGTGAAATGTGAGGAAATTGTTCAAAAGAACAAAGGTACTAGGTTGGAGGAAAGAGGAAAGAAGGAAGAGGAAGGAAGGAAAGAAGGAAGGTAGGAAGGAAGGAAAGAAGGAAGGAAGGAAGTAAAAGAGGGAGGGGCAAAGGGAAAAGGATAAAAACAAAACATAAGATAGTTATATTAATAGTTGCTCTGAGTTCATTGGAAAGAAAGTTTTGTGCTAATATCATTTAGAAAATTTTCATACCCATATCTTGTACTCTGATTAGCTACTTTAAATTTAATAATACCAAATTATTAACTATAGGTATTCTTCTATTATTTTGTTATAAAATTGTTTTACTTTCTCCAAAAAATAAAAAAGAATTTGAATAAAATAATTAATGAAGTAGGTGTTTCTGAGTTTTGTGTGTTAAGATTAATCAGATAGGATTACGAATGTATCACAGTGCTACCCTACCACTCATGAATATTTGATTCACAGTGAGAAAGGGGGAGAGAAAAGCGGTAGAAAAAGCGAGATCCACAATATTGGGTCGTTTTGTTTTTTGTAAGAGACAGATATTTTTACAAACTATGAAGGGCTTCTGTAAAGCTGCAGTTGCTTCCAACTTCCTGCCATCCCAGTGGCATCCAATCCTAAAAGTAAAGTTCGTCAGAAACAGCTGGAACCTGGGAAACAGGAGGCAAAATAATCTGGCTCAGATCCTTGATCTTCTCACAGCTGAGCACAGCTTTCACATGAGGCTTCTGCTGTGGGAATGTGGCAGATAAACTCTCTCTAGAGGTGTCCAGTTGAAACATATGAATTAACAGCAAACAAAGAAACAACAGCAGAAAGATAAAGAGGAACTTAGGCCAGAAATAATTCTAAAATTAAACAAGAAATCTTTGAAAACATAGCATCTGAAGTAGAGAACCAATTCCGACAATATAAGGAGGAAACCCAATTTGGAAAAAAAAGAACAAAACTCTGCAGTACAAGAATTAATAGCTATCTCTAAAGAAGAGATTAACAAAAAATAGAGGAGATCAGAAATATGATTGATACCTTGAATGAGCAATGCAGGAAAAAAATAGATCACATGCAGCAGAGTCAAAGAGATATAGAAGAACGTAAAATCTCAATCACATGTCTACAAAATGGTTTGAGTGAAAGCGAAGACAGAGATTCAGATCTTGAAGATACTGATGCAGCAAGTGAAAAGGTGAGAAAGCATCTCTTAAAAACAATGAGGATGCAGTAAAAAATAATCCATCACCTGCAAGACGACGCCAAGATTAACAATGTGAGATTAATAGAAATCAATGAGAATGAAGGAGTCAATAAAAATGATATAAAAAGAATATGGGCAGAAGTAACAGCAGAAAACTTTCCAAATATGAGGAAACAATCGAACATTCAGGTAACTGAAGCATACAGAATGCCAAATAACTTCCGAGACATATAAAAGACAAGATTCCGAGACATATAAAAGACAAGATTCCAGAAATCAAACACAAGAATAATATACTGAAAGCTGCTAGAGAAAAGAAGCAGATCACATTCAAAGGAAAACCCATCAGAATTATGGCCGACTTCTCTTCACAAACCATGAAGGCAAAGAGAGCATGGAGCAGAGTTCTTCAAGTCCTGTATGAAAACAAATTTCAGCCCAGACTAC
The DNA here is from genome assembly GCA_004027165.1 of Ctenomys sociabilis. Taxonomy (NCBI): domain Eukaryota; kingdom Metazoa; phylum Chordata; class Mammalia; order Rodentia; family Ctenomyidae; genus Ctenomys; species Ctenomys sociabilis. The sequence continues at coordinate 18,870 of PVKA01032100.1, forward strand.
TATGCCCTGCAAAACTCTCTTTCAAGTTTGATGGAGAAGTGAAATACTTCCATGACAAAGAACAACCAAAGAATTTCATGATGACAAAGCCATCCCTTCACAGGCTGCTGAAAGATGTTCTAGAGAGAGACCACAATGACCAGAACTCAATGAATGAGAATAGAAGGAACCCACTAAGCAGAACAGTCAATTAAACACAGGTTACAATACCAGGAGTAAACAATACCAGGTAAATATCATGACAAATATAAGTCAGCACATTTCAATTATAACTATCAATGTAAACGGACTCAATTCTCCAATTAAGAGAAATAGACTGGCACAGTGGATTAGGAAACAAAATCCAACAATATGCAGTGTACAAGAAACACATTTAACTCAAAAAGGCATTCATAGGCTTAAAGTCAAAGGATGGAAAACAACACTGCATGCCCCAGCACCTCAGAAAAAAGCAAGAGTAGCAATTTTGTTCTCAGACAGTCTCAACTTCAAACCAAGAAGGATCAAATGAAATAAAGAAGGCCATTATATATTGGTTAGGGGAAAAATTCAAGAGGAAGAGGAAACGCTCATAAATATCTATGCACAAAACACAGGAGAACCCAACTGTATAAGACAAATCTTACTGGACATGAAAAATCTAATATCCAAGACCACAGTCTTAACAGAACACATTAACACGCCCTTATCTCAAAAAGATAGGTCAACCAGACAAAAAAATTAGCAAAGACGCAGCAGAAGTGCACCAGAGCTTGGAACAAATGGATCTAGTGGACATATACAGGGTGTTCCACCCAGCCACAGCTGAATACACATTTTTTCAGCTGCATACAAGTCATTTTATAAAGTAGACCACATATTAGTCCAAAGGGCATGCTTAAGTATATGCAAGAACACAGAAATTATCTCATGCATATTATCCATCCACAGTGCTATGAAACTAGAAATAAATAACAAAAGAAACCAGAAAAACGCGCTAAATACATGGAAATTAAACAACACCCTACTTAACAATCATTGGGTCACAGATGAAATTAAACAAGAAATTCAACAGTATCTACAATTCAATGAAAATTCAACCACAACTTATTGGAATTTATAGGATGTGATGAAAGCATTTCTGAGAAGAAAATAATAGCTATAAATTCACATATTAGGGAAACAGAACAGGAACAGATAAACACCTAATGTTGCACCTCCCACATCTAGGAAAGGAAGAGCAAACCAAACCCAGAGCCCAAAGACGGGAAGAAATCATAAAGATTAGAGCAGAAATTAATTCAATTGAAATGAAGAAAACAGTTAAAAGAATCAAGAAGCTGGCTCTGTGAAAGACTACATAAAGTTTATAAGCCCCTAACTAACCTCATCAAGAAGAGGAAAGAAAAAATTCATATACAAGCAATCAGGAATGAAAAAGGTGAAATCACCACAGACTCACTGGAAATTCAGAAGACTATCAATAGCAACTTCGAGAATCTTTACACTCACAGAATAGAAGACACAGAAGAAATGCATAGATTCCTTGAAAGGTACAAATTACCAAAACTGAATCATGAATATAGAATAACTCTCAGTAATCCAATAACAGCCAACGAGATATGAAACATGATAAAAAGCCTGATGACAGAGAAAAGTCCAGGTCCTGATGAGTTCACAGCTGAATTCTACAAGAAATTTATACAAGACATAATCTGTACACTCCACAAACTCTTCAATGAAGTTGAAAAGGAAACAGTCCTCCCAAAATCATTTCTGGCAGAAAGTATTATACTGATACCAAGACCAGGGAACACAACTAAAAAAGAAAACTACAGGACAGTCTCCCTCATGAACATGGATGCAAAAGTACTCAATAAAATCCTAGCAAGTAGAATACAGCAAATCATCAAGAACATCATACACCATGACCATCCCAGGGATGCAACAAGGGTTGGATATTTGAAAATCTATAAATGTAATACACTATATTAATAGACTGAATCTAAAAACCACATGATCATCTCAATTAATGCAGAAAAAGGTTTGACAGAATACAACACCCATTCATATTCAAAGTTCTACACAAAATTGGAATAGAAGACTTCTACCTCAATTTGATAAAAGCCATCTATGACAACCCAACGGCTAATATAATCCTAAACGGAGAAAAAGTGAAATCTTTTACTCTTAGATCTGGAACAAGACAAGGATGTCTTCTATCACCTCTCCTGTTCAATATAGTTTTGGAATCATTAGCTACAGCCATTAGAAAAGAGGGAGAAAGAAAAGGAATAAGAACAGGTAAAGAAGAAATTAAATTATCACTCTTTGCAGATGACATGATACTTTACTTGGGAAACTCAAAAAACTCCACCAAGAGGCGATTACAATTGATACACAAATTCAATAGCACAGCAGGACACAAAGTCAATACTCAAAAGTCAATAGCATTCCTCTATACAGATAACAAACACACTGAGGGGGAAACTATAGAAACAATATCTTTTACAATAGCACAGCAGAAAATGGAATCAAGGAATTCAAATATCTTTTATTTTAAATTAATACATTGCAAACTGTTTTCATAAAGTTTTTGTATCATACCAGGTCCATACATGATATTATACTTACTAACATTATTACAACAGATGTCTCTAATCAGTGGGAAGTCAAAGATCTTTTCACGGAAAATTACCCTAAGAAAAGAGATCATAGAGAATTTTAGAAATTGGAAAGATATTCCCTGCTCCTGGATAGGAAGAACCAACATTGTGAAGATGGTCATACTCCCAAAGTTATTGTACAGAGTTAACACCATCCCTATTAAACTGCCACCAACATACTTCCCAGACATAGAGAAATCATTCCTAAAATTTATTTGGAACCAGAAAAGACCTAGAATAACAAAGGCAGTCCTGGCGAACAAAGACAAAGCAGGTGGCATCACAAGTCCTGATTTGAAATTATACTACAAAGCCACCGTGACAAAATCAACATGGTATTGGCAGTAAAATTGACCTGAAGATCAATGGAATAGATTAGAAGATGCAAAGGACTGTATGAATACACTCAGCCACCTGATCTTTGACAAGGGCACCAAAATGCTTGCTGGAAGAAACATAGCCTCTTTAACAAATGGTACTGTAAAAACTGGCTTTCTACATACCAAAAACTAAAAGTTGACACAGGTCTATTACCATGCAGTAAACTAAAGTCAAAATGCATTAAAGATCTAAGCATTAAAACAGAAACACTCAATCTCCTGGAAGAGAAAATAGGAGGAACTATTGAAGACATAGGTTAGGCAAATAGTTCATGAACAAACATATATTTGCCCGGGAAGCACTTGAAAGAATTAACAACTGGGATAAACTCTTCTTGAGAAGTTTTTGTATGTCAAAAGAAATTGTCAACAAAGTGAAAAGACAACCCACCAAGTTTGAAAAAATCTTAACTAATAAGCATTCAAGACAATGGTCTGTTTAGGGCCCTGAAATTTAAAGACCCAATCTATAAATGGGCATCTGAGATGAATACACACATCTCAGAGGATGAAATTAAAGAAGTGAATAAATATATGAAAAAATGCTCCACATTGATAGCCATTCATGAAATGGAAGTTAGAAACAATGGTGAGATAACATATCACTCTACAAAGAATGTATATCTTAGAGAAATCAACCAACAACAAATGTTGGAGAGGTTGTAGGGAAAAGGGAACATTTCTCCACTGCTGGTGGGAATGTAGACTGGTGCAAACTTTCTGGAGATCAGTGTGGAGACTCCTCATAAAATTAGGACTAGTTCAAGTGAGCTATCCCCCTATTGGGAATTTTCATGCACAAACTGAAAACCTAGTGATATATGTGTACCTATGTTCATAGAAGCACAATTTTTGATAGCAAAATCTTGGAAACAACCAAGATGCCCATCACATGAAGAATGGTAGAAAAAGATGTGATATATCTCTACAACAGAGTATTACTCAGCTATTAAAAATGATAAATTTGAGCCCCAGAGACGGCCAGACACAGCACGGCTGACTCTGCCATCCTCCTCGATCCCGCCCGTGCTGGCCCAGCCTCACAGACCTCCCGAGACAGCAAGACCAACGCCCACAGTGTACTCGATCCCGCCCATGCCGCCCAGCCAGAGACAGGCCTGAGACAGTGGCTGACTCCAGCGGCCGCCTGGACCGCATGCCAAGCGCTGCCAGCAAGTGCGAATTTGCACACTCACCAGGCTTCCCAGATCAGTTAGAGTGTGCTGAGTCTGAGGAAGAGCCAATGGCTTCTTCCCACGCGCAATACGCGGATCCCTGCCCCCAACCCCTCCAAGCCAGTGCCTGTCCTGAAACCTCAGGACCCACTCACCAGCACCTCCCCAGATTCCCTGCCCTAAAGACCGCTGAAAAAGTGGGAATTTCTCTGATTCTCTGGGCATCAAAGTTCAGTGAGTGGAGAACTCCAGGCCCTGCCCGAGAGACATTTCCCAGGGATTACCTGACCCCCAACCCCCATGGCCCGGTGAGAGCTCCAGGCACACTGTGCCAGAGAAACATTTCCAGGTGATTACTGGTCCCACCCCACAGCCCCAGACCCAGTGCAGGTCGGCCTGGAGTGAGAACTCCAAGCCTGCCACACCGGAGGGACATGTCTCAGCAATCCTCAGTCCCACACTACAGAACGAAACCCAGCACAGCCTGGCCTGTGAGTGAGGGCTCCAGGCCCACTGCACCAGAGGGACCTTTCCTAGCCTTCTCAGGTTATGCCCTGTAGACCCGGACCCAGCACAGGCTGGCCAACCCAGTACAGCCTACTCAGTGAATAAGATCATTCACTATCCTTTTGTGAGCCCAGTAAACCCACCAAAGCCCAGGCCTGCCTACCTGGGGAAAAACCTGCCTGACACTGGAGGGCTGACCCCAGGAACCAACAGAGGGGAACCAAAGGAGATACAACAAAAAAGGAACTCAACACAACAGCTAGATCCAGGATAGGCATATCTGAAAAATCTCAAACTTAATAGACTAGCACCTGAATCGCATCACAAGTTAAGATTATAGCTGCACTAAAGCTCTACACCAAAGGGCAAAGGTCAGTGCTATACAAAATGACAAAGAGAAGTGGAAAAATGCAATCCCAGACGTCGAGTCCATCAGGAAGGTCAGAGGACACTAGCTCAGCTGCAATGAATGAACTAACAGATACACCAGGAAAGGAAAAACAACAGAAAGCTATACAGGAAATAAAATGAGAAGTAATTCCCCAAATTAAAAAAAGAAATATTTGACTATATAGTATCTGAAATAAAGAATGAATTCCAGAAACATTGGGTGGAAAAACTATGCTCACCCAGAACAAGTGTAGAGAGCACTATTGCAGCTGATACATATGAATTAACAGCATCTGAAGCAAAGAAACAACAGCAAAAACATCATGAGGAACTCAAAGCAGAAATAAGTTCTGAAATCAAAAAAGAACTTTTTGAAGTCATAGGATCTGAAATACCAAAACAAGTCCAGAAATATACAGAGGAAATCCAACTTGGAAGAAACACAGCAGAAAAAGAATTAATAACTACCTCTAAAGAAGACATGGATAAAAAAAAATTGAGGAGATCAGAAATATGATGGATTCCTTGAATGAGCAATACAGAAAAGAAATAGAACACATGAAACACAGATAGAGGTTTAGAAGAAATAAAAATAGCAATCATGAGTCTAAAAAACCGTCTGAGTGAAAGCGAAGACAGAGTTTCAGATCTTGAAGATGCTGGAGCAGCTAGTGAAAGGTGAGAAAGGATCTCATAAAAACAATGAGAATACAGGAAAAAATAATCCATCACCTGCAAGATGACGCCAGGATGAACAATGTGAGAAAAATTGGTATCAACGAGAATGAAGGAGTCAATGACATAAAAATAATTTAGGGAGAAATAATAGCAGAAAACCTCCCAAATATGAGGAAACAATCCAACATTCAGGTCATCAAAGCATACAGAACACCAAATAACTTCAACCCAAGTAGAAACACACCGAGACATATAATAGTTAAGATAGCAGAAATCCAACACAAAAATAATATACTGAAAGCTGCTAGAGAGAAGAAGGAGCTCACATTCAAAGGAAAACCCATCAGAATTACAGCCGACTTCTCCACACAAACAATGAAGGCAAGGAGAGCATGGAACAGAGTTGTTCAAGTCCTACACAAAAACAAATTCCAGCCCAGACTATTATACCCTGCGCAACTCTCTTTCAAGTTTGATGGAGAAGTGAAATACTTCCACGACAAAGAACAGCTAAAGAATTTCATGATGACAAAGCCATCCCTTCACAGGCTGCTGAAAGATGTTCTAGAGAGAGACCACATCGACCAGAACTCCATGAAAGAGAATGGAAGTAACCCACTAAACAGGACAGACAATTAAACACAGGTTACAAAGGAGTAAACAATACCAGCTAAATATCATGACAAACATAAGTCAGCACATTTCAATTATAACCATCAATGTAAACGGACTCAATGCCCCAATTAAGGGAAACAGACTGGCACAGTGGATTAGGAAACAAAATCCAAAAATATGCTGGACACAAGAAACACACGTAACGCAAAAGGACACTGATACGCTCAAAGTCAAAGGATGGAAAACAATGCTACTTGCCCCAGCACCTCAGAAAAAAGCAGGAGTAGCAATTCTGTTCTCAGACAGTCTCAACTTCAAACCAAGAATGATCAAACGACACAAAGAAGGCCACTATATATTGGTCAGGGCAAAAATTCAAGAGCAAGAA
>PVKA01032101.1:0-25645 GCA_004027165.1 Ctenomys sociabilis
GAAGAAGAAGAAGAAGAAGAAGAAGAAGAAGAAGAAGAAGAAGAAGAAGAAGAAGAAGAAGAAGAAGAAGAAGAAGAAGAAGAAGAAGAAGAAGAAGGAGTTGGTAAGATAGCTCCATGGACCAGTTTCTGCTTAAGTAATCCCAGAAGCTAGGATTCCATCCCTGGCACCATATGCCACGCTGGACCCACCCCAAGCACACTGAGCCAGCCACCAAGACCAAGTGCCTGTCTGTAATCCCAGCACGGGGGAGCCTGAAAACAGGAGGATCACTACACGTCCAAGCTGTAAGACCCTATAATGAAAATATTAAAAAAAAAAAAAAAAAAAAAAAGAAAAGAAAATCTTTAAAAAATAAAAAGGAATGAAGCCATTTTCTGCCTGTGTCCCATTGTCGCACACTGCACCAGAATGCCAGCCTCAGCTGAAGGAGGAGGGCTATAAATGCATCTCCCAACAGCCACAAAAAAAAAAAAGAGAGACAAATTAGTATTTTTGAAAAAGACATGAGAAAAATAACATTTACCAAAAATGTTTTCTCTTGGTTCTTTCCTGTGCTTCCAGAAACAGACAAATTTACTCCTAAACTGTCCTGCTGGGCTGGCCTTTATTCCCTGCCTCAGGAACCTGCATCTCGGCCAGCTGGGGCGGAAGCTGCCTTTAGCACCACGAGTGCTCCTCCGCTCAGATGGCACGAAGGCCAGCAGCCGCCTGATTTCCCCGCAGATCCCAGCAGCAGCCCCATTGCCTTGATTGCTTCTGATCCAGGCAAACTGAGAAAAATGAAGCAGGACATCTGTCCTCTCTGTCACTTAGACTTGGCAAAAACCCACCGTCAACATGGTCATTTGAAACCAACTCAAAAGTAAATTTCACATACAGGAATCCCCACCAGCAAAATTATGGATCCAAGCTTCGTTCTACCTTTCATTAAAGCAGGAAAGTGTGTGCTGGCTGACATCCAATAAGACACCACATGTCTTATTTAAGAGTATCTACAAAGAGCAGAGTCAAACAATCCTGCACTCTGCCCTTGTGGCACAATTACAGACCCGAGCTCCAGGTCTGTCTTTGCCACTTGTCATCTGTCACACCTTTAAGGAATACTTTGGTTCAAATCAATAAATGTTTAATTAGATGCTACAGTGTGCCATCATCTCTCACCTGAGTTAGTGCACAGCTCAGTCAGTGAGCTTCGATGCATTCTGACACTTTTTCAGCTTGAGGATTCTACAAAGAGCTAACGCCTGAACAAAGCCTTAAGAAATAAGCAGGAGTTAGTGATGTAAGGAGAAAGGAAGAGAAGACAACCTGTACAACAATGAGAATCAAAGGTGTGGAGAGTCCTTCACTCTGCTGTGTGTGAGAGGCTTATGTTGCACAAATAAAGCTTTATATCGATGGGTGTGTTGGCAATAAGGTGAAAGTGGCAGGTCAACAAAGGGCAGGGCAGGAGAGGTAAACCTCATGCCATATGGAGGCTAAATTCAGACACACATAAGAACACCCATGATGCACATGTGATGGGGAAGACAAGCTCCAAGGATGAAGGGAAAAAAGGAAAAGGAGGGACATGTGAAGGAGTGAAAGAGAGAAGGATCAATCCAATCAGTGGAGGAAAATGAGAGGAGAGTGCTCACTTGAGACCCAATAACAAAAGAGGCTGCAGAGAAAATGGGAGGGGCTTCCCTGTCATCTGCAGGAGGGAGGTCGTGACCTGGCCAAACAGCATCAGCCACTCTGTCAGCTCAAGGACGAAGGGATATCAAAGCATCAGACCGATATGCCTGGGAAGAAGATAAGAGTCTATTAAACATGAAATGGACCAGAGAAATTCCATCCATGATGCAAGATCTCCACAGAAGAAGATAGAAGAGATAGAGAAAGAAAACTAAACAAAGAAGCTGAAAAATGTAGAGGTAAGAAAAAGCATGGTTCTAGAACTGAAAATTCCTCCTTATAGGCCCAAAGCAAATTTTCAATAGGAAACAGAAAGTCAAGGTAACCAAGAAGAGTATGATGGCCACTGGCATAGAGAATATACAGGCAGGGCCAGGTCTCACAGGCCAAGGGATGAAGAAAGATGCATTTCTTCCTGTGTGGAAGAAAGCTGTATTAGTCTTTTTTTCTTTTTCTGGAATGAAGTACCTAACGTGTGCCACATAAAGAAGAAAGGGTTTATTTGGGCTCATGGTTTCAGAAATTTTAGACCATTATCAACTGACTCTAAAACAGAAATGGTATGTTAGAATGACCTGCAAAAGAAAAGCTGTTAAGATCAGAAGAGACAGGAAGCAGAGGCAGTAAAAAGGAAATCAGAGTGACTTTCAACAATTATCAACAATTGTTGACATTTTGCATATTATTGTCTTCAAATTAGTGGTTCAGATTGCCGGATATAACACGCAAAATTAGTCAAAAAACTAAAAAGGAGAAAATAATTAAACATTAACTATTACTCCTGTACAGCAGTAGAAATCAGCAATACAATTATCCTGGATATCCTGTGTATATACTTATACACATTTCCCTTCCTTCCTTCCTTCCTTCCTTCCTTCCTTCCTTCCTTCCTTCCTTCCTTCCTTCCTTCCTTCCTTCCTTTTCTCTGTTCCCTCATCCAAGTTGTTCCTTCCTTTCAAACAGTTGCTTTTCCTTTCACAGAATCCATTTTAATTTTGAATCTTATTTGCTGTTTCAGGTTCTTACACTAGAGAGACAATATGATGTTTACACATGTGAGCCTGATTTATGAGCATGGTCTCTAGCTGCATCCATTTACCTATAAAAGTCACGAGTTTACATTCCTTTAGAGCTGAATAATACTACATCGTATAAAGATTCCACATCTTTTTTATCCATTGCTTGGTTGATAGGCATTTGTGTTGTTTCCAAGATTTAACTATGATAAATTGCACAGCTATAAACATGGGTGCCCATATATCACTGTAGTATGATATTTTCAGTTCTTCTGGAAAAAATACACAGGAGGAGAATAACTGAAAGGGACTTCTCATCCTAGTGTTTTGAGGAATCTTCACTCTGCTTTCCAAAGTGATTGAGCTGGTCTACACTCCCACTAACAGTAATCATTAGAGAAATGCATTTTAAAACAACACCAAGACTCCATCTCACCCCCAGAAACAATGTCTATCATCAAGAAGTAGATCAATAACAAATGCTGTAGGAACTGTATGGAAAAAGAATCTCTTCTCCTGTCTATTCTATACAGCAGTTTGGCATCACTTCTTCCAAGAAGATTCCCTTAAACAGTGTGTTAGTTGCCTGTTGCTACACAAGACTGCACACCACAAACTTGATAGTTTTAAACAGTCCACACTCATTATGTCCCAGTTTTTATAGACAGAGCCCAGACATGGCTTTCTAGGTTCACAACACTGCAATGAATATATTGGGCCTGATGTTTTCCTCCCACTGTTAATCGAAGATCTGCTCCCAGTTTCCTTTTGTTGCTGAAAGAATCCCTTTCCTTGATGACTACTGAACCAAAGGTCTTATTTTCTAGCCAGTGGTGGGTAAAAGTCACCATCAATGCTTTATACCTCTTCAGAGGACAGGTCACAGCATGATCATTTGCTTCATCAAACCCAGGAAGACAGTCATGTAACAACATGGGCCATGCATCATAAGTAATCTAATTATGGAAGTGACAGCATTTATTTTGGGTTGTCCTCCTGAGAACTGATGACCAAAGACCTGAGTAAAAAAGGTGACAACAAGGAGGCATCTTATATTTCCCTACTACAGCCAACATGATTAAGTTATAGATCCTCTTCTGTGTTCTCTTTGCCCACAGGCAAGCTATAACTTCAGCTGATTACCTAAGCACAGTGGTTTCCTGTTGATGCATCTTTTTATCCTAATTTGTGGAAGGTATCATATCTCAGTCATAGAATGACCATAACTAGCCCAGTGTTTGGCACAGAGAAGATGCTCAATATGCACTTGAAAAATGCACTAAAGAGTGGAACTCCTGCTAGATTGGTAAGTCACAGGACAACCTAGACCAAAAGGATATTATGAGCTTTATTAATTTTCAGAAAGTACTGGATATGGAAAACCCAACTATTATATTCTATAATTAAACTGCAAAATTAAAATTGGATGAATGAAAGAATTAAAGGAAATGTAAGTGCCCTGATAAGGAGCGATACTAAGAGAGATTGTGTGACACCACATCAAATGCTAGGTTCTGGTCTGCATTTGAGATATGAATTCTCATTTCAGAATGAAACCACTCAGCAATGAGCCACTCTGCAGAAAGGAGCATTGGACCTGGGGTTGCTATGACTTAATCTTTGAAATGGATAGAGAGGAAAAGCAAGAGTATAAGAGAGAGAAAGGGGAAACAAGGGAGAAACAACATGGGCATGAATGCGGGGAAGGTTGTAAAATAATTTCAAATGAAGACATTTAGTACACAGAGTCAAAGACACTCTAAAAAAACAGATATAGCTCATTGGAAGAAATGAAATGATAGATGGACAAATCTAGTTCCAAAGTGATAAACCCACAGACCACATCAAGAGAGACAGACTTAATATCACTTACATCTATGATATACAAATGACTTACATGCTAAGATAACAGTGGCCACTTAAAGAGGCAGGTACAGAAGAATATAAAATGAACATATTTGTTCCTGAGAGCAGGAAGACAATAAAATATTGGAGGCTTGGAGCTTACTATAGAGTCCCATGTGAGTCCATTTCAGGAATCTGGGGCCAGGAGATAGCTCAGGGCTGGAGAGATAGCTTTGGACTGGGGAGATAGCTTAGCAGATAAGCACATGCCTGGCGAGCACAAGGTCCCAAGATTGATCCCTCATACTGAATAAAATAAAAGCCTCACTAGAAAGACAAAGGGTATGTACTATAAGAATCAAGGAAATGGGCATCTAAAGGTGGTGATCAATGTTGCAGCTGTTTTGAAAAAGTGGAGGTGAGATGTCCTTCTTCTTACTCATTTTCATCTATCCAAACTGCTAGCCTCCTGGTTAGTGCTACCCACATCCTGGGTGGGTCTTCAGTCTTCACTAAGTTCAATATCAAGACACAGTTAGAACCATGCAAAACTTATCTGCTGGGCATTTTTTATTCAAGCTGACATCTCAATTAACTATCATACACCCCTACGCAAGACCTAGGTCACCTAGACCCATAGCAATGCAACCTCTTGCGTTGTGCAGTAGCCATGATATGACAGGCACAATGCTAGAAGTTATGGCTGTGGTGGTGACAAAACAGAGAGTGGCCTGGTGTTGACAAGATGTGTACATCACTGCTGTGCTAGACTGATCGACATTCACAAGCAAATTACACAATAATTTCAATTTAAGACTCTGTACACAAAAACTGAATATGACGACAATGATAAAATGCATTTCCTCGATTCATTAGTTTTACTATCGCCCTTAGTTATTTAGCCTTTGTGACTGTCAATATCTTCAGCTATGAATTATGGCTACTAATCCATACTTGCCAATTTAGCATGAAGATTAAGAGTTAATGAAAACATAACAAATAGCTCAGGACATGGCTTTGAAAATTTCAAAGCTGTTGCTGTTATTGTCCATTTCATTATCCTACTGCATTTCCAACTTAAGTGCCTAACACTGCACTGGACTATTAAGAGGTGGTCCATTTAATGGGTTAAACTATAAGCCTGAGCACTTTCATGAGTAACATTGCTGTTCCACCCAGATGCTTGTGTCCAAGAAAACCACCTTCACTTTTATTTTACAAGCCCTAGGGGTTATTCAATGAAGTAGTCCCCTTGCTGATAGGCAATGATAGTATCACTACCCTCTAGCTATTCAGGATAAAATTGCTAACAACTTTATTGATTCAGAAAGCCAAATGGATACATAGACAAATCAACAAAGCAATATGTCTATGTGACATTGTGGTTCAAAAGAGAGAAGTGGGAAAACATGACAGGAGACCTTGTTTCTTATGAAAAGTGTTGTTGCCTCACTGTGTGATTTGGGCCAAACCATATTCCCTCTTGGGGTCAAAGTTCACTCTTTTTAAACAGAGTAAAGTAAAATATGTGCTTGCATAGTTTTCTCATTTTAATAGATGGTTTATAGAATTGTGTTTTTTTTATTTCTGAAAAGAAAAGAGCTAGTGAGCTAAAAATAACCAGTGCTGCCTGCCAAATAATTCTGGTTCTTTGCTGGCAGATTCATGGTAGGATGGCTGTCTGTTCCCCTGCTGGAGCTACATGGAGACAAATGACTTATCTTGACCTATGAAATATAAGAAGTGGCACATACTGCTTCCGTTTGTAATATGTAAGGAATCGTGCAAAACTCATCCCATTTTCTTTTTCGCTGTGACACAGAAAAAAAGCATCTGAAAATTACTTGGGATGGTGGCTGCTCCATGAGTATGGCCCTTGAATCACTAATGCGAACATAATCCTCCTTGCTGACCCATATAAACACAAGGAGGTCCTGAGGTTAGTACTGCAGCTCTCCCCAGCTTATCCTGACTGATAAATTGAGCTATGGTGTTGGGGGTGAAAAGGATAATCCAATTAGGGAATAAAAAGTGCTTCTCAAAGAGGAGCCAATGAAATCAAAATCTGAAACTGATTTGAATTGAACTCAGGGCCTTTGTCTCAGAGGGGCCACCAGATTATGATGAAGGATCCTGTAATACTTTTGAACATGTATGCTGACTCTTACTCCAAGCACTTGTCAGGGCTGGACCAGTCTGTGATATGGTTGATATGATTAGATCTGAGAAACCGCAATGTAATAGCAAGAGGTGGCCCTAGAGAAGCAAATTCATGGAATAGCTCAGATGTCTTGAATATGCAAGTAATAGACTGGATAGCTTGTATGTGCCCAGGTCATGTTAGGTTAGACAATAAGTAAATGTGGTCCAGAGAATGTTTAAATGCTCATTGTGTAGAGGGAGACCAAAACCATCTAAAAAGGAGAGACTAGATATCTATTGCAACTCTGGCACTCTATGAACTTGCAGTTCCATCGTCCATGGGACAGAAAAGCCAACAGAAGTCACATTTATGGAGATATCTCTAAAGAGAAAACAATACAGGCAGAGGGGTGACTTTGTACAAAAGGAGAGTGGGATCATGAAAGAGGCACTTATTCATCTTTCCATGCCATGTGCCTGGAGGGAGCAAGCTTAATAAATGGTAGCGGGTAGAATGTAGGTTAGCTCCAGCAGGACGGTGTGTCAAGGAGGGTTATGAAACACAAAGTAAATGACGGATGACACCTTGCCACCTGCTTTCCTAAAGCTCATGGGAAGGAGATGGAAAGTCTTCCTCAAAGTCAGATGCTGAGAAGTAAGTCCAGGATCAGCCAATTAGGAACTGGATTTGGGGGTTATTAGAGAAGAGGGTCAATGAACTCCATCCCATTTCCACTCAAGGAATCAACAAACAAGTCAGATGAATGGCAGGCAGTTGAAGGTCTAAATATATGTTTGCTTTTGTTGTTAACATAAAAGTTCAATGTGCAGTATGTGATCGGAAGTAAAGGCCAAATGTGGCTTCAAGTGGACTGCAGAATGGGACCAGTTTCTCCTCTGGTTCCAACCACCAGTGGCTTGGGGCAGCCTTCTGACACCCACAGAGCCAGAACCCTGGCAGAGCCTGCAGCCCAGTGCTCTCTCTAAGCCAACTGCTCTCTTCAAGGGAAAGTCTGTCCTGTGCTGGCCATGTCCAGCTGAATTCTGTCATCCTCTGGTCAGACAAGTCATTCCTCTGGCTGAGACACAGTGAGAAAAGAAGTAAAGATGGCACCATCCAGGCCCTTGCCAACACTGAAAAAGGAGCAAGGATATGGGAGCAAGGCCCCCAGACACCAGAAGCTCCTCGCACATTCTCCAGGCAGCGATGTGAGCATGTTGTGTCTAATGCCTGTGTATTCATTATTTCATTTAAGCCTTTCACACCCCTGGGTGGAAGGTGTTAATATCAAACATAACTCAGAAACGAGCAAATTGTGCCGAGAAATTATCAGCTGGAGAAGCTGAAGCAGGGAATGCCCCCTGAGACATCTGCTTCCACTTGCTATCATGTTTGTCCTTTGGTTTTATGTATGAATTTCAGCAGACATTCATACCTTTTATAGGGAAAATTCTTACCAATAACTATTGACAACTAGGGGACCCCATAATGGTTTTGGAGAATGGTATACCAAATATCAGAGAGGCAAAAAAATGCAAAAGAGGAAAAATTATAAATGCTTTCCCTTCTGACCTCTTTGTTGTGCAGGTTGAAGAGCTACTAGTAAGAAAAGGGGAGGGATTTCCTCAGCATGGGGGCTATGCATGGCACTGACACTCAATCTTTATGTTGCATTTATTTGCTTTACCAGAAATCAGGCACCTGTAGACCTAATATGCACACAAATCAATATGCACATTTATCTCAGCACCAGCACAGCCAAGCATGGCGTGAACATTAATCATAACATGTCAACTTGAAGGCATTAAGAAGTGTCTAGCAGATGAGTGAAGTGCAGCTCTGGGGATGTCTGGATGGCTGAGCTGTAGGCCAACAACCTGAAAGGGGAGGCTCACTAGACGCGAGGGGCACCAGCCAACAGGCTTGCAGATTGGACAGCATTAAAAGGGAAAGAAGGCAACATCTCTACCTGAGAAGGGATTCACTCCATCCCATCACCTGTGAACATACTCACACGAGCATCTCTACAGTGAGCTTCCACCCTTAGACAGCACAACATCTTTATCTTTCTTAATTCCTGGTTTCCATCTTGAAGCTGAGTGGGTGCTGTACCCGCTGGCACTTCAGCCTACAGCCAACCACTGCAGATTGTTCCATTTTGACCCCACAGTTGCTATTGTGGACTCTCTAACCCTGAAAGCCCAGAGAATAAATTCTCTTATGAAATTATGCTTTTATTGGCTGTTGATTCTGTTCCTCAATCTAGGGCACCATAACTAATACACTGGGGGAACTGAACCACAACTGTTACCTGGAAAATCTTAGGAAGGTCACTTGGACATTCTGGTCATTTGGTCATTTCTATGGTATAGAAAAGCAATCTTATTTATAACTTTTTGAATGTCACATGAGAGAATAAATATGTAACCAATTTTTACAAGAAACTGCACTAATGCAAAAGAAGTCCTTAAAGTGTGGGCTGCTTCTGCACATTACTGTGTCCAGGGAAGGTAGCCTCTATTGATTCTGTATGCAATTATATCAGCCACTGCATTCTGGCCCAGTGCTAAAGTGGCTCTGCCTTTGTTATTTGCAGCTCTATCCGAATTCAAGGCTTGAATTTTTTTTTTCACAACCTATGTATTTTCTATGTGTCTAATTTGCAACCGAGGTGCCTCGAGGTTTAAGCACAAGCCCAGGAGTCTTGAGGGTTTCTTGTTCAGGAGCTTGAGGCAAAGGCCCCAGGGCCAAGTAAATAGAGGGAAGCAGTGGGACCTGCTCAGGAGTGACCTGCGCTGCCATCCAGCATGTTTTGAAAATACATTAAATACTTTTCCAAAGGGAGAGTTTCCATTTTAAGTTAATAAAACCCCTCCAGGCAGGAAATGGAGCAGAGCATACAAGCAGCTCATGACTGAAACATTTTTGTCCACATTTTTTGCCCTAAACTTGGTAATAAAGCAGCAGGAGTCAAAGAAAATGTTTTCAAAAAATACATTGTTTCCATGAGTGGAAGATTCTACACACTTAAAACTTTTTTGAAGCCCTCCTCATTGGGTATCTGGAAATGTAGAGCTACCCATCCACTAAGTGTTTGCTTGCCATATCTGTGACACTGTGCAAGGAGGAGGAAGGTGGGAGATACTGAAATGGAAAAAGGAGAATTGAAGACAACCACAGGTGAAAGCAAAGGGTTCTAAGGATGTATGAGAGGGACCGCCTTCCTCTGGAGCCAGGCCTGAGTCAGAGCACTAGGCCCTGCCCTCTCAGAACACCTGTCTTCAGGTGGATGAACTAAAGGGAGCAAACTGTGTAACCAAGACAATAGGGAACCAAATCATGTGGTACTGACCAAGCGTATGTCAGGGTCGGGGCCGAGGGAAGAAGGGTAGAGGCATTGATTTGAGAACTGAAGAGTGAAGAATCACCATCCCACTGTCAAAGGGAAGAAACTTCCTTCCAGAAGGAGAATAGCTACCAGGAGCCTCGGAGGAAACACGGTTTGGTGCCCTGAGAACAAGAACAAGGCCCTCGAGTCTGCAGCAGAGTGAGTCAGGAGGAGCACAGGAGGTGAACTTGAGTAGGTGGACTTCACTGGCCCTGGGTTCAGGACTAGGGGACTGGGCATCATTCTGAACCCCAGCCCTGGATATGTCTCTGAGTTAAGACTGACTCAGTAATGGGGCACAGCTTCCCTACAGGATAGAGAATGGTACCCAGGGCTGAATGACACAGAGAAGCAGGAGCTGCAGAGAGTATTAGACTAGGGTTCTTAATGGTGCGTTTTGGACTGAACTCGGGAGCTTCAAGTACTCTGATCCCCTAGTTTTACTGTCAAAAGCCTTAGTTGATCAGGGCTCTTGGTATTTTTAACATCTTTAATGACTCAAGGGTATAGATAAGATTGAGAATCTGCACTAAATGATAAAAATAGGAAAACTATAAAGCTTAGAGGAGACAGATCCCTAATAATAAAATACCTCTGAGCCACAGAGCTGCTGCCCCTGACGGAGACTAGAGACTTCCTAAGAATCTATCTGCCCAACTCTGAAATATGTACTGATTCTGACACTTTGAAAAAGACACACACTATGTCCTCATACTCAAGAGGATCCACAAGGATGTCACCTAGGACACCACTTGTAGGATGATAACAAAAGGCCCACCTCTCTCTTCCCTCTGGCATAATGCTGCATCTTACAATAATAAAAAAAACTCATGTAGGGTTTTGCATCCTATACATATTCTGATTCTCTGTTTACACTATCCTCTGTGTCAGAGTTTCTCCCATTACCCACATTTCTAAATAAGTATATCTGAGGATCAGAGAAGTTAGCCAACTCGTCTAATGTCACCATCTTAGAATGAAAGAGAGTCAGCACACCACTAGACAGCCTGACAAAAATATGTTAAGTCATCAAGGTTCACTGTACTTTGCCTGTGACCCCAATCTTAAACTCATCACTTTCAAAAACTAGATTTTCATCTTATTCCTGAGGCCAGATTGCTTCCCTTAGCAATATAAACTAGGTTCTTTGGTTTCTAAAAATCAGGTTAATCTCTCCTCACATAACCTTTTCCTAACGAGATTTCAAGGGAATAGCTAGAATTAGAAGCAAACAAACAAATCTTGGAGATTTGCACTGGGGGAAAAATATCAAGTTGACTGTTTGCATCTCATGTGTCCCTTTTGTGTCAGCAGTTTGCCAGCCCTGATAAGTGCATAAGCAGAGTTCCTTAACCAGAGCAGAGTTGAGATCTCCTGGCATGGAACAGAATCTATTTCATCTCTGATTCTTATCTCCTATAGATTGAGGCTTTCTTTACATAATATTTTTGTATTTAAGTGCACACATGTGCACGTGCACACACACACACACACACACAACATTGAAAATGATGTTTCCCCATTGGATTAATACTGGAAAACCCAACCTGACTCTGCTCCTACCTTCCGTGGTTGCAAAATCACGAATCAGACATAATGACGTGTTCTCCTTAAAGACTCACTGGAGCATCTCAGCCAGCCTTGTGTACCAACAATGCAATTTGCGTTATGCTTACAGGACTGTTTCATTGATATAGATGGACTTTTTTGATCAAGGGACAAGGACTCCACAACCATAGCCTGTGGGTTCTCTTGCTGTCTTCCTAAGTCTCTGGACAGTGGCCTTCCTGTGTAATTATATTGTGACAGCATGAGAGGACAATGCAGCTGCTTACTCCTGAAGAATATTTGTCTAGGCAAAGCCACTTCTTTCTTCCCTGTTCTTTCTGCCTGCTGCTTCTGCAGCCTGGGAGCCTGGAGCTATGCATTCGCTTTAGTCCCCTATAGGATTTCCTGAGTGCTTGCCAAATTGAGCAATAGAGAAGAGGGCCTCCACCACTCATAACCAGCCACAAGGGCCAACACATGGGTCACGGTGGGTTTAGCCACATGTGATAAAATTGCCAAATACCTTTGTCCACAGAATGCCTAAACTGATGTTGCCCTCCTAAATTTTAAGGCCTAAAATTCCATGTGCCTCTGCCCTAACAGCCTCACAGAGCTCCAAACACCTAACAGTGAATTTCTCTGCTCAACTAGGTATGCCCTGCCCTGAAGGAAAGTTACCATCAGCCACAGCAACCACACCCTTCCTAGTCCTTACCTCCTATGGTTCTTTCCTGCTGCCCATGGCAGTGTTTAAATAAGCCCACCACATGCATCCTCTCTTGGGAGCCAAGAAATACCATATCCTCTTGTTTCTTCAAAGTCTCCCACAGCCCTGCTGACTCACTTCACTCCCAAGTATGACCTCTTTGTGGCCCTGCATGGTACGGTCTCTTGCTCCAGGTGAGTATTTGTTGTCTGTCTCATCAGCCCAGGGTCAGGTGTGTGAATTTTGCCATCAGGTATTATTTATGACAGGGGAATTCCTGCTTTAGCAATACTTTTAATTTATAAAAAGCGACGAAAACATCTTCTTCAAAAAAATTCATATATGCATAATACATACATATTATATATACATATATATGTGTATATATAATAGTTTATGACTCCAAGGTAATTAATCACAAGCTGATATGTGTGAGGATGTGAAAGCTCCCCTGCTCAGAGATGAGACACACTGATGTGTAGTTTAACTCCCAAGCTTCCACAGGGATTAGCTTTGCTCAGGGACTCACCTGAAGCTGCACAAAGGCTGCTGGCTCTGCTTCTTCATGAGTTCTCCTGAAAACACTTCTTTGCAACCCACCTCCACACAACT
This sequence comes from Ctenomys sociabilis, assembly GCA_004027165.1. Classification (NCBI taxonomy): domain Eukaryota; kingdom Metazoa; phylum Chordata; class Mammalia; order Rodentia; family Ctenomyidae; genus Ctenomys; species Ctenomys sociabilis. Next base: position 12,939 of record PVKA01032101.1, read on the forward strand.
CTTCATGTCACGTAAATAGAAGTACCTGAAGTAACTCAGAAATCAAGAGGAATTAACCAGCCAAGGAGACAGATGGTGCTTAGAACCTTCAACAGAAGTAGCAGGCAAAGAGGGAAAAGTGCATCAAAATATGCTCAATGGGAGTGAGGAGCACAAGGTAGATCATATGGAGAAGTGATAAAGAATTTCATCTTAGGGGATGGGTGGGTGGAACAGACAAATGTATCATCACAAGGAGTTTTTACAGGGTCTCCAGGGATCAGAGATAGAATATTTTATGGCAGGAAAGGATCAGTAAAATGGAGAAGAGACTAGCTCAGATTCATTTGAACATATTTCCTGAGAATTCAAGCTGACTAGCTGAGAGAGAAAGAGAGAGATGACGATGAAGATGAAGATGATGATGATGATGGCAAATTCTAATCTTTCAAGAACATCTACCAAGAGGAAATTTTAAATGTTTTCTGGCATCTCAGTAAATGAATACTATGTGAAATAAGGAGATAAAGAATTTGGGTATGGTTTAAGAAAAATCTTTCTATGAGTGACAATCATCCAAACATGGCACCATCCTCTCTAAAATTGGTACAGATATGATCCCTGAAAGCTGCCCACGGTTTTTATAGATATTGTTGAAAGCAGGAAAGCATCTCTTAGGGAGGATATAAAATTAGATAATTTAGAAGGTACATTCCATCCAAAGCTTAACAAATCATAGTTTCTTGTTCTATTCCCAATCTCACAGTTCCAGAGCTAATAAACTAAAACTTCCAGGCAAAGGTATTTCCCTTGAGTTTCTTCAGCACTTATGAAAATCTCAGTAGGTAAAACATAATTTAAAAATGACAAGTCGATTAAAACAATGGCTACAACTTTTGTATATTTCAGACTTTTTAAAGAAATAATTGGATGATTAAAATAAAAAATTATATTGCCAATACAGATTATTTTTTTTAAATTAACATCAATGTAAAAGGGAAGGGGCTGGAGAGATGGCTCAGTGGAATAATTGCTTCCCTGGCAAATAAGTGCAAGGGCCTGAGTTCAATCCCTGGTTCCACCAAAAAAAAAAAAAAAAAAAAAAAAAAAAAAAAAAAAAAAAAAAAAAAAAAAAAAAAAAAAAAAAAAAAAAAAAAAAAAAAAAAAAAAAAGTAAAAGGAAAGATTGTTCTTCCCCAAATATTTAACTTGACAGCCTTACACTGAGCAAAACTTTGAACAGATAAAAAGATACTATATTTTGGTATGGCCCATGGACCAGTATTTAGGAAGCTGAGCTCTAAAAAAATCCATTAAAATTTATTATATCACTATGTAGTTGTTTTCACAATTAAAAAAAAATGCATTCAGATAATAGAAGAAAGTCTCTTTTAAGCATTTATATCTTAATAAAATTTTCCAGAAATAATGGATTGCTGGGATTCTATTCATACAACATCTTAGAACTCATTAGTGACTTGAGCTTACAAAACATTTACACATTCCTTTATTATGGATACTCATGGAAACTATTACAAGGTAATACTATATTGTTATTATTATTGGATGTTTACATGTCGCTGGGGTCCTGATTGGGTATGAGATATGTAATGTGTATTCTTTCTTCCATCTTTTGACAGCTGCAGATGCCCCAAAGGCCTCACAGACATTCGTAGACCTTGCTTTGTCCACAGGTGTTCCAGGTGCCAGTCCTTCTTAGATGATTCCACTTCACATCCCCTTTAGATAATCCTTCCTCCCTACAGAGAGCTATCCCAGCTTCGGTCCAGGAAGAGATACCTACCTATGACTAAGCAGAAGGTCTATAACTACTAGAAGGACATTTTACCCATGCATGAACATACCTCCTTATGTATATAGCTAGCCTTCCCTCGTCCTTATGTTGAGTCATCTTATACTGCAGCATAAGTGAAGTCCTTTTAAGTTGTGTTTTTTTTACTTATTCATAATTTATCTCTCAGGTAAAGCAGACTGAACTTCAACAACAACATTAAAATAGCTCAAAACCAGGGCTGGTAACACTGAAGGCAGCATAGAGACAGCAAGTAGCAGACAAACAGTAAACTGACTGGACTTGCTGTCTCAGATTTCTTAAAAAGTTTCAGGGTTTCTGGGAGCTGCTCTAGGAAAACCAGCAAGAAAGGCTAATCACATTATTTATTAGCCAGTGGCATTAAAACCTAGAGCTGCTAACACTAAGAGAACTGCATTTAGCTTATTCTTGATTTCAGTCTGAAATGAGGAAAAGAACCCTCAACCAACTGGATGAATGACTACTTATTAACATAAGGTACATTTATCCTTGAAAACTCACTGTACAGCAAGGACACAAAACCTGCCTGAAGATACAAGGATAGGTTAGAGAATTTTGTTTCTGTAGACACATGTGATAGAAAACAAAGTGAATTAAAAGCCTTCTAGATAAACAAAAAAGGAAGTAGTCTGGTAAGTTACTCAGAGCAGGGTCATGACAGAGAAGAAAAATACACCTGATAGTCTAAGAAGAAATATCATCAGGTGGGAAGGGCTACCATTGAGAAAACCTGGGGTTTGGAGAGCAGTAAATTTTCCCCAAATCTAGACTAGATGGGAATAGCTGTGTGCAAATCCTGAACAATTCCTCTAATGCACATCTGCCCATCTTCCTCTGTACTATAGAGCAATGAACAGAACCAACTTCTCACTTCCTGGTCAAAAACAGAACATCATCCTTGATGCCTCCCTTTCTACTTCCCCACAAGTCACTGCTGATCACATTTCCCGATGTCCACCTTGGCCAAGCCATCCTCATCTCTCATGGATTTGGAATCTCCTAGTGGGGTCTCCTCAAACTCATCATCACACTTTTCTAGTCTACTTCCACAGACCAGCTTATGTGATACTTTAAGGATAAATCACATCAATTTACTCCCCAAGGAAAAAAAAATTCTCAGTGATGTCCCTTTACACTTGTAAGAAAATCCAGCCTCCTTACCACAGCTCTCTGGACCTTCTGTGGTCACCTTCTCCTTGCTGTTTGCCTTTTCTCACATGCTATCTGTCCTAAAGTCTCACTGCAGCCTCACTTACAGAAGTAGAAATTAGGCTCGCCAATGTGCTTTGCTGTGTTCCAAGTTGAGTTGGTCCTGGTCTAAGACTCTCCCCTATTCTCCTCCTGTTGGGTTATGCAAGCTCTTGGCTGAGACATTACTTCCTCAGGGAAGATTCTGCACCCTTTAACTACAAGTTAGCAATCCCATTCCCCACCGGTCACTCTCATAACACCATTAACTTCTCATTCTTTCCTTCTCTGGTGGGATGCAATCATTATTCATATTTCTCTTCCAGATTAAAAATAACTTTCAGTGTTGCAGGAATGATGCCTTACTCTGCACATCCAGGTGCATTTAGGGCTGAGCACACATGCTTGGGTGTTGTAGGGGCTAATTAAATGTTCTTGGAAATAGTAAAAAATTTAAAATGCAATAAAAAGGCAGTCAAGAAAGTCATGCACAACTGGTATTCTGTTATTATGGTTTTATGTTCATAAATTCAATTAACCAAGGAACAAAAATATTTTTAAAAATAATCACATCTGTACTATTCAGCACAAATATTCTTCTTGAAATTGTTCTCCAAACAATACAGGGTGACAACTATATTGTATTAGTTATTATAAGTAATCCAACATAATTTAAAATATATAGAGGGCTGAGAATGTAGCTCATCTGGAAGAGAGCCTGCTTAGCATTCACAAGGCCTTGGGTTCAATCCGCAGTGCCACAAAAAAAAAAAAGAAAGAAAGAAAATAATAAAATGTACAGGAGAATATATGTAGGTCATATGCAAATATTACACCATTTAATATTAGGGAACTGGGTGTCTATTGATTCAGATATCCATGAAGGAACCTGGAACAACCTCCCTATAGACGCCCAGAGAAAACTCTGCTAGAGAGTTTTCATGGTTCATGATTGTAAAGAAGACCTGAAGTAGAGTTTTCATCAGTATCTGGACAACTCTGTATTTTGAGAAAAAAGAGAGAGTGTGGGCTGGTTAGGTATCAAGTGACAAACTAGAGAGGGAGTGAGGTGGTATGGCAACTACTGAGTCCACAGAGCCACACAGTGGAGGGGAGAAGGTACAGGACCATCACACTACAGAAGGTGCAGAGCTCAGTGGTTGGCTGGATGCCTCAGGCCCCACAGGAATAGAGCCAGCTTATGGTTCAGTTGGTCAACTGCTGCCAGTTTGATGATGCCATACAAAGAAGTGGACGAGGAGCAGGAAGAGGACATGTGCAAGTTACATTTCTTTTCCGGTCTGCTGTCACAAAGTCTACAAATTAAGTGGCTTTAAAAAACCAGAAATGTGTTTTGTCATAGTTCTATATGTCAGAAGTCTGAAAGAAGCTATTAGCAAAGGGAGAATATTAGTCAGTGTGCCCCAAAGAAACAAAACTAATAGAGAGGTAGATATATACCAACATGTAAATTCATACAGACATATAAATATGTAAAAAATGTACCATAGAGGGACTTCTCTGTTTATAGAGGTCCTCAGCCAAAGATCTCAGTATCATTCATGACCAGGGTGAAATGAGATCAAAACATGATGCCACCATGAACGAGATAATCTACTCAAGAGACACAGACAGACTCCTATGGGCATCACCATGCTGTAGACCAATTGCAGAACTTTCCCGAAGAGACTATCTGGGATTCTTAATCTTCAGTCACTTCTTGCTTAATAATAAACCTACCCCACATATTGATATCTCTGCCACATTTTATTCCTAACTGATATGCAGGAAAAATATCGGCATGAAATGATAGACCAACCAAGCTGTTGAAGAATTTTTAGCTTGAGTAACTAGAAATGAAAATATTGGCTCAATGTTTAGGTATATTCATATTTAGCCACTTACTCATTAAAGAATTATTTGTTGGGGAAATTTAGAAGTTACAGGCACTATAGAAAGCCAGAAAATGTAGATGCAACTCAGCTAGCTTCTCTCCCTCAAGTCATCACTGTAGAATCAGATTCTCACCCTCAGGTCTCTTAACATCTGAGGTTGTGTCATCCTTCCTATGGGGATGGGTCCTGCACACAGCAGTATGCTTAGCAGCATGTGTGATCCCAAAGCACACATTGCATGCCATCATACCCTCACCCTGAGTTATGAACCAATGATACACACTGTAGCTATTTCCAAATGATTCCCATAGCAAATTGCTCCAGCTGAGAACCACTGCTATACGGTTTTTGCAATGTTTCTGGGCAAGTCTCACAAGCAAATCAACCATGGCAGTAACACATCCAGGACTATGGTTGTGAAATACCTGGTTGTGCTGGGAGCAGCAAGGGTGGGTGGTGAGGCAGAAGCCAGATTTTGAGCATTCTGAGAGACATGGAGCTGGAGAGTGGGCACAAGGTGTCTGCCAACTCTTTAAAATCTTTGAAAGTTTAACAATAAGTACATCTGAATGTGAAAATTCATAGGCTTAGTGCTCAAATATGGTCTCTTTGCTTACAAATCCAGCAAACAGAAAACCAGACCAAGCATCAATTTCACTGCTTAAATACTCTCCTAGATACTTTTGAGGTTAGGCTGACACAGTGGACATCCTTAGCAACAGATGAAGTTCAACAAACCAAAGCCCCGCATTGTTTAAAATTCAAGGCTCTGTGCAGGGCTGGGCTCTCTTTTCCTTCTCATTTCCCTAAACAACTTGATTTAAATGCCTGGCTTTTGTATTAACTCACTGGAATAATTGACATCTCAATGTCTTCCTCTTTGTCACCAGTTACTAAATATACATTCTCTCCTGCAAAGTTTTCAGATTGACTGCTCCTGACAGACAACACAGATTTCAACATTTACACAAAAGTTGTCTGTCAAAAAAGAAAAAGGAATAGGAAAATATGCCCTATTTTAGGATGTCTCTTTGCTTAAAACGCAGGAGAGAAAGAGGAGGGAGAAATCTCTCCTGTGCATAGCAGCAATTTATGCCAGGATGCACAGTCTTGCTAGCGAGGTTGCTAAGCAACTGCCTGGCACCATAGCAGGGGGCAAAGGGAGATGGAAGGGAAAAGAGACACCAAAGCCTGGGCTCTGCAAGATACACAGAGACCTGTCAGACACACTCCCTATTCCCCTCCCCTGATGAATAGGGAGACCCAAGAGGTGAGGTTGCATCTCTGAGGCCTGGAAGTCAATAGGCAAGACTCCATACCAAAAGCATCTTACTCACGTCTTGCTTGCCATCTTTGCATAATAGATGAATTCAGTCTTGGGAGTCACACAGGCTTTGGTCTCTCCATGTGTAAAGCAGTGAGGGTAGCTGTGACAATATCACAGTATAATGGTGGGACTCCTGTTGTGCTTATAGGCATGGTGCTCACCTCTCTTGTGGAAGTAAGCAAACTGAAATGAGTAGTACACTGACATGTACTTCTCCTTACTGATCTAGCTCCATTGGGTAAGCGAATGCCAAGCTCATCCATTGTTACCAAGAAAAGAAGTTTCCATCAGGCATAACACAAGGGCCTGTGAATTGACTTTACTCTACCTGGTCTGAACCAACACCACTTAGAGCCCTGGTGGTGAACTTACCACACATCTGCTGCACTAGGCTGTTTATACCATTGAGAGTACTAAAAGTTTCACCATCACTGCCTTTGAGTGCTTTGCAAAGTCTTTGTTCTCCATCTTCACCTATAAGTCTTCTGTCACATGCAGCTGACCTTGTATTTTCTACTCTTCCTTTCAACAGTGTCTTTTTCCCTGAGAGATCTGGGTTCACTAAACCAACCTTCTCTCTCCTCTGCTAACTTGTAGTTAACTCATACTCTACAACCCAAGTCAAGCCCAGCCTCCTCTATGAAGACCCTGCGTGGTTTTACCTAAGTGACTAACTTGTCAGTAGCATATGGTTATAAAAGACACCAAGGTACACCAAAAGCTTAAGTCTTAACTAAGAGGAAGTCAGAAAGAGACAGAGACGCAGACCGGGTTGTTATTTTTTGGCCTCCAGTATTCCAAGTCTTGAGGTAGTTACCTATGTTTTTCTTATTAAAGAGAATGGACAGATCTAACATAAACCCATTTCCATCAGATCGCAACTCTCCTAAATATCTCTTCTAAGTCATAAGTTGCTGGGAACGTGTAATGCAAGCCATTTTTTCATTCAAAGTCACTGATGATTTACCAGGTACAAAATAGTAGTTACTTTGGAAGACTTAGAAATATTGTTTATCTATTTGCTCATTGTGGTTATATATACATTTATTCAATAAAATGAACCAGGCTGATACCTATCTTCAAGTTGCCCACAAAACATCATGCAGTACAATATCCAACTATCTTTGATATCTGTGGCAATGAGTCTTTTCTCCACCCATAGGCCCTTAACATTTAATAAAATCCAAGGGCTCTTGTGACTTTCCCAGTGGCTATTGGCTTGTGGGTTTAGGCCACAGGAAATACTGGCATTTAATTGTTAAGTTTCTCATATGTTTTCTCAATCTAATTCATTGCATTTTGATTCCACAAAAGCAGAGAACAAAGGGGTAAGTACCTCATGTTTGACTTCATAAGTCTCCTGCATTTGCCCATTCATTACTTATGTCAGTTATTGGAGGTAGAAACTATTGAAAAACTCTGCTTTCACACATAGGGGAAAACTGAGTTCACACAGAATAAACACCATGCTCACCACTAGCAACATCAGATCCAATCCTGAAGATGAGGCTATTTCTCCATATTCTTCTTCATGCAACGTGCTTCCTTCATCAGACCTTGAAAGGTGTTCCAGAATTCCATGTGCACAGAACAGAAGAAAGGGATGGCATTGGAAGAAAAAACATGAGCAAAGTCATAAAATTGTGTTGCATTAGAGAGACAGGAGTACCTGGCAACAGCCAAAGCAAAGTGTGAATGTAGACTCACATGAGAAACTAGGCCAAAAAGATTTTGTGCGACCATGAAATGCCTTAACATCATTTGCATGCTGCTCAGCCCCAAAGTTACACTCTTCCAGCAAGTACTCAACTGTGGCAATTCCATTTTTTTTCTCTGTTGAAAGATTTTTCTCTGTTCCAAAGGCATATTTATGAAAGTCTGTGTATTGTACAGTGTTATTAAAAATTACAGTCTTCTGTCTCCCCACTCACCACTGCTCCCACTGCAGAAACTATGCAGCTATACTACACCCTAGTTGTTGATGAATCTACTACCAATGCTTGGCTCTAAGCAGTTGGGACATAGACATTATGTCAGGTGTACCTGTGCACAGGGATGGCTTTGTACCATGCTGCATCTGTGTCCAGTGTTGACCCTACTTTTTCCAACAAGTGAAGCCCTGAATCTGATATGGTTGAAGCAAACCATTCATCATTTCTCTCCAAATGCAACTCAGAATCTTTTAAGAATGCTGCCTTATCCCTTGAATGTAAGATCCCTTTACAAATACATAAGAGGACACACAGCAAATAAAGTTTCATTAAGTCCAAAGTGAGTCAGAGTGAGTGTCTGAATTTGACTCCTCCCATGCTAAAAAACCCACACAAGGTGAAGAGGAGACCTTCTTTCCAGATTTGGGGATCAAAAGAATCTGTGCTAGGGCTATTAATTGGGCTGTTCTTAATTACAGTCATTCTTCATACTAGGTAGTGGGAAGGGGAGGCAAAGAAAGAGAAGGTTTTATTTTTAACAACTGTACTTTCTTTGAGAAGTGTGGCCCCATTTACAGCAACAAATAGAATCAGTGCCAAGGAGATGGGGCTGAGTTATTAAGTGCAAATAATTAGGCCCTTAGTTCCTGGAGTTGGGAACAGGAGAGCTCTGTACGGCACAGGGGTGGAGAGAGTAGCATTCACTTTGAGTTTTTCATCACTTACAATGATAATTAGTGAGAGATAATATGCCTCAGTAGCCAAATTTACCTCTGATTATTTGCTTCAATATGGTAATTGTGTGGTTTCATTTTCCTCTCCCTTCGACATGCTTCTTAAAGCACTTGTGATGTTTTAGGGGGCTGGGGGGCTCATTATTATCTCTCAAAGTAACTATGGAAATACATAATTAGACATTATTCAGGGTAGAATGACCCAAGTTTCAGGAAGTCTCTGTAGTACAATGCTTTTCACTGTGCAAGGACATGCTGTCAGTACCAGCAGGGTGTTGTTTTCCCACAGACTTTATGGTTCTGTCTTGCGGGATCCTGTGTTGTCCATTAAGGAGTACAGGTAATAGGAGAACAGCTTTCAGGCCCTAGCTCTACCTTTTCAATGTTTGTTCTTACTATGTTGACAATGAGACAAAGGGATCTAGATAATTCCATGTGCTTGAAATTTCCACTAAGCATTTGCATGTGTGTGATTTTGTACTCCATTTCTTGGTCACCAGTAACAAATCCCTGACAAAACCTTACTCTCCATCAGTGTGCTTTGACTGTGCCGACAGTAGGGAGAACGGTGCTGGTTCTGTTACAATATCAATCTTCATTCTGTAAAGCAAGAGTAAGAAAAGCAAGAGGTACATTCATGTAGCGTCATCACATGATGCATAATATGAGTGACCTGGATGCCTTGTTTCAGGAAATGATTAGGATATATTGTCTGCTTGATACCCAGAAAGGGAAAAAACAGAAGGATGAGAATTAGGATGCTGGTGTAATAGAACAGAGAATAGAGGCAGAGGAATCATGCCACAGACACGGGGCCTTCTCCAAAGCAATGTACAGGCAGGAAAGTCAAGGCAGCCTCCCAAGCTAAGCATGAGCTCAAGAGCACCCTCTGTGAGCACAAGCAGCTACTATGCTGCAGTCTTCCCTCTAGGGAACACTGGACCCTTGGGCCTGCCACAGGAGCTGATCCAAGTGCGGCCCCTCTCCCCAGTTCCTGTGAATCCCTAAATACCAGTTCCACCTTTTTCCTCACTTGCAACCCATGTTTCATCCACTTGGTACTTCTTGGGGTGTCTAGAGTGCCTCACACTTTTAGCAGCTGGTAAAACTTTATGTTTTCCTGTGTCCAGAATGTATTTGCCCTTCCTGTTTTCCTAATGAGCTCTGATATGCTCTTCATGAGCACATACCACTTCTTCTGGAAACCACCCTCGCATGGATCCAATGCAATTCCCCAGTGCTTCCCTGATGCCCTTCAGCACTCCTACATGGGGCTTACCCAGCACATAAGAGGTACTCAAGAAATGTTGGATTGATTAATGTCACTCTTTCCTGAGATGTGCAAAATCCCATTGACTCATTGTGTCAGATGAGATGCTTGAGTTCAGCTGGGTTGAACTGAGTAGTGTGGGATCAACTGGGAGATGCTGAGTTAGGACTGGAATGGATTCAAGGCAAAGACAAGCTGGGAAGGCATTGAGTCAGAAAACTAGGACACAGAAGAAAGCCTTGTTCCTCTTGCTGCATGTCCCCTTCTCAAGTATTTGGACAGGAAACAGAAAAATGGCCTGTACATCCATCCAGACCAAAGTTTTTGCTCCAGGAAGGCACAGAACGGCTTGTGTCTGTTGTCATCTCCTTGCCATCTTCCAAGCTTTAAGAGGGTCTTCTGTATACTACATCTTTTGTCTTAGATGACTGGCATCTGGGGGTCCTGAGGGTGGAGCTTTAGAATGGAGGATGGGCACCAAAAGACTCTAAGACATGATTGGAGAGTTGGAAATTTCAGCCCCAGCCCTTTGTCTCTAGGGAAGATAGAGTGCCTGAAGGTTAAGTTGATTATCAATAGCCAATAATGCAATAAACCATTACCATATCATGAAGCTTCATAAAATCCCTAAAGGATTGTGATCTGAGATGAACCTAACTAAACACGTGGAAGTTGCTGGAGAGCATCCTATGTGGGTCATAGAGGTTCCCCACCTTTTCTACCATACCCCCCCCTTGCATCTCTTATATAACATTTTATCTGTACCCCTTGTGACTTCATTTACAATAAATTAATAGGTGCAAGTAAAGTGTTTCCTGAACTCTGTGAACTGCTCTAGTAAACTATTTGAACCCCAGGAAGACAATCACAGCAGCCTTGTTTCATACGCAATTAGTCAGAAATGCAGATTTTTGATGTTTTTAATTGTCACCTGAAGCAGAGGACTCAGCCATGACCTGTGAGATCTCAGGCTCTCTCGAGATATATCTTGGAGCTGAATTATATGATACTAAAATCCATCCTTTTTGTGACCATAAAGAAAGTGAAGTAAAGTATAGTATGTTTCATTGACAGTAAACATAGTCAATGTGTTTTTCAAGTTTGGTGTATTTTTTTGAGTTTCTTTCAAAAGTAAACACTACCTGCAAGCATAGTCAAGGAGGGATGAGGATTCATACTTAATGCATCCACTGCTTTTCTCTTTGTCCTAAGACAGAATCATCTTCTGTAATAATGAGTATCCATCAGGGGCAACAAGGAAGGGTCAGGATGTAAAATCAGGGCTGGGCTTTTTTCTGAAAGGACTTTCATGTGGAGTGTTGAACACAAGAACTAATCCCATGCCTGGCATTGTATGATTTTGCTATTCCAAATGCCATGCTACAACCAGATTGTACTGCAAAAAAAAATAGAAATCAATCCAAGGTTCAGACAGACCCTGAATTCCAGTTCACTGATTGGATGTCATCAAAAGATTACTAGTATTTCCAATCCTTGTCTTTTCAGAGAGCACAAAAAATCCCACTCCTATTTCTGAGAAAGGAAATCACTGGAGAAAGCGTTCCACCCCCTCTGGCCATCAATCACTGACACTTCTGACAGGAGAGAGAGACTCATTTGATTGGTGATTTGAGAGGAAACGCTATAGTGTGTAGGATGAGCTCATTCTGGCCATGCGATCATCCTACTTCTCTTTGCATGAGCTCATTTCACACACCCATGGGTGTGACCAGTGAGCAGAAGAAAGCTCCTAAATGCACTTGGGGATCCAGGAAAAATGTATACCTTATCCATACATCTAAATTATAATCTCCATTCAGCTTTAGGTATGGCAGAGCTGTCATATGAATGCTATCTTTCACCTCCATTTCTTATCCTCAATGGTTCTCAATTCTACCAGAGAGAAATGGAGTACAGAGTAGCTCCCTCTTCCCCAGCAAGTGTGCAACCTTGGCTACCCAGCCAATGACTGCAGGTCTCTGTCTTTGTCTAAGAGCTAGGAATACCACTGTTCATCACAAAGGTATTGAAATAAATAAACAGAACAACAGATGAAAGAACATATGGATTACATAGAATGCTATTTCCTTTCCCACCACCACCTTAGAAAATGTAATGTTGATAGCAGACATGGTCCTATAGCATTGTTGCTCTGATCTTCTAGCCAAGTTTCATTCCATTCCCATTTTATAGCCCTTATTTTACGTTTAAAAAATCACTTTCATCTCAGTTGTCAAAGATGGAAACCAATGCTCTTGATGCTTAAACTCTGTTCAGGACGGTATTTAACTGTCCTCCCTAAAGCTTCATGCAGAGGCCCTGGAGATAGCTCAGCAGTCTAAGTGCCTGTTTGCCAAGTGCAATGACCTGGGTTCAATTCCCTGGTACCACATGCTTTGCTGGCCCTGTGTCAATCCAGCCACCAAAACTGGGTATAGTGGCACATACCTATAATCCCAGCTCTGAGAAGGCTGGGACAGGAGAACCACTGAGTGTGAGGTGCATAGCAAGACCCTATACCAAATAAATAAAGAAAAAAAAAAAGAAAGG
>PVKA01032102.1:0-25647 GCA_004027165.1 Ctenomys sociabilis
AATTTACATGATTATATCTGGTATTCTTGTTCTCTTCTGTTTTTTTAAGGCCTTTTCTTGTGAGAGAGGGGAGCTAGAACTGGAGACCAGTGCCTCTCATGCACTGGACTGTTCTTGGGTTTGACTCCCCAGTGCCACATAAATAAATAAACAAATACATAAATAAATATGAGATAGGATGGCAAGTAAGGAAGCTGAGGCAAAAGAAAGGTTTGGGCCTAGGAATAATGTGGTGAGATCCCATTTAGAAACAAAAAATGGTTAAAATTTTGACCCATTATAAGTAGATTTTGTAGAAGCATTTTCCAAAGTGCTTGCTGTCCTTTTGGTTCCTACCAAAATTATGGGAGGGCGTAAAACCTCCAGCTGAGTGCTGACGTTGACTAATGGTTTAGGCAGAGCTTCTCTGGGCCCAACAGCTACTTACGCAGAAGGTGGTCATCTAGAAACCTATCTCAACACAGCCTTTCCCTTCCTTACCCCCTGGCTAGGTGGTGCAGTCCTGTCCTCCTTTGGTGACCCTCCCGAAGCCTATCACCAATGGCTCTACCTTGTGGGGCTTTCTCTTCTGTGCCAACCAACAGCCTCCTTCCTTCCTTTGCCAGGTTCTGCCCCTCTGTGGACTCCTGTGTGCTGCTTTTCCCTGTGACCAACCTGCCAACAGGCCAGCTGGGCTGCTATGTGCCAGGCCTTTCACAGTACTGATAAAACTTTACTTTCTAGTTTTTTGTGTTGAATTTTTTCTGGGCTGTCTCTCTGCCTTCCTCTATAGGAGTTCAAATGAAGCGGGGCAACAAATGAGGAAGACAGGCCAGACTAAATCAGTGGAAATTTCTCTTTTTCTGGCTACACTCTTTATTCAGAATTTCTTCTTTACAATGTGTTCTTTTCCAAGAGACCTTTCAATTTGCAAAGAAACAGGTATCTGGACTCTACTAACTCTGACCTCCCACGGTATTGACTTCCGCTTAGATTCCAGCTGATATGTCCAATTTGGCATTAAGAAATTGGGGCTGGGGAGCTAACTCTAGGGCAGTGTGTGCTGATCATTTCAGAGGCGCTGAGTTTAATCCCCAGCACCGAGAAAAAAGCCTTTTAATTTATAGAACATATCTTGTAGCTATTTAAACTTGTATTTCTTTATTAGCATTGAGATCAGACCTTTTCCCATACATTTGTTTCTAATTTGCGGAAGTTCTTTTCATATTAATTGTCTGATTGAACCCTTTCTCATTGTGTTATGGTATTTTATTGTGGAATTTAATAATATTAAGTACACAAGCCTTCAAATTATGATGTTTGAAATATGTCTTTTTTGTGTTTTTATTATTATAATATGTGCAAATTTGTAAAAACATTTTCATGAAGTGCCATGTTCATGAGTAGGAGTGGTGCATATTTTCAAGGCATTTCTATTAAAGTAGTTCATGGAAATAACAGAATTAGATCAAATTATACAAAGGTTATATACATGATGACACAATTTTCCTCTAAAATTTAGATGGAAGACAACAGGGGCAATAATATGCAAAGTACACATAAAGATAAACAGTAGAACATAGGAAGCTTTGCCTTCCAGATATTGAGATTTATTATGAGGTGATAGTAATTGAGGTAATGTATTGGTGTTGGGAGAGAATATCAGCATGGGAAAGCAGTCACTGTTGCATAAATGCTTCTGGATTAATCGATTACCTATGTGCAGATAAGGGAATTATCTGTTGTTCTGCATCAACCATTTGTAAACACAGCTATTGTGAGGATTTCAGGCAATCTTTGAAAAATAAAACTTTGAAAGTTTTAGAAGACATCATAGGATGCTATCTTTCTGAATGAGGGGTAGAGAAAGTTTCATAAACCAAGGCCCTTTGGGCAAAAACTATAATGGAAAGCATTGGTACATTTTGCTTTATGAGAATTAATAATGCTCTTTCTCAAAAGATACCATAATTTCATTGACCAAGGAAGTCACAAACCAGGTGATGACATTTTTCATTAATATGATCTAGAAAGGACTGGTGTGCTGAATAGGTAGAGAACCTAGAATTCTGGGTGTGGTGACACATGACGATAATCCCAGCACTTAGGAGGCTGAGTTAGGAGGATGGCCTCGTGTTCAAAGACATGCTGAACTACATTTTGAGACCCTGTCTCAAAACAACGAAAAGAAAAAATAAAACATCAAGAAAAGAGACATGATACTGACTGAAACTAAGAAAAAAGTGGCCAACAGATGGAAACTCTCTGTTTTTTTTTTTTTTTTTTTTTTTGATGGTTATATTGTGACTTGAATCCTGATTAGCAGGCTACTCTGTCCTTCTGAAATACCAATTTTAAGCTCTTCCTTGCTTGCTTTCACACTTTTATGCTCTGCACTTGCTATGCCCCAGCCTTAGAGTCAGCTGTTGCTTCAAGGAACCCTAGTTGCTTTCAGGAGACAATCAGTTTTGAAACCAAGATCTCACATGTGCTAGGTGGTTGCAAATATCCCACTTGGGGCATTGTGACTTTCATTTCCTATCTTTTCCTGGATCTTACTGTATTTCTTTCTCTTTTTTTTATGTATCAGAGTTCAGACTCAGGACCTTGCCCTTGCCAGGCAGGCACTTATGCCACTGCACTATATCCCAGCCTTCGTTACCTTTAATACATTTACTTACCTGACCCATTTCCTTATGTGCTCCAGTCTGCCTTTGCCATTCTGCCACCTTCTCTCATAAAAATGAGCTCTTGCTCCCCCTAGACTCCTGACCCCATTTCCTGTAGGGTACCATTGCTGCAGGCCCCCACGTGCACTCCTCCTTCATCTCACACCTGCAGTGCACAGAGCCAGGCTGTCCCCCACCGGCGACCTCCTGCCACCTCAGCCTCACACCCATGCCACGCCAGGCTCATCTCACCTCGCTGCGGGCCAGCATGGCCTCTCCTCTCCTGGCGCCAAGTGCTCAGCCTGTTATCCACTTGCTGGCTTATGACTGAGCTGTTCTGGAAAAGAAGGGAGAAAGAGGAAGAGGAAGGAGTAGAAGAAGAAAGAGAAGGAGAAGAAAGAGAAGAAGAAAATGAAGAAAGAGGAGGAGGAGAATAGGAGAGGAAAACAGAATCTTCTCTAGATCTTTATGGTTTCATTTTCACGGTCAACTCTTCAATCCATGGGAATGTGGCATGGCTTAAAGATAGTTTTTCTGGTCCTATGGAGGAGCCTTGAAGTAGGGCACTTGAAGCAGGGTGAAATAAATATAGGTTAAGTTTTCTTCAATTAAACCATAATTTACTAAAGAATTCTTCCTAATCCTATGTAAATTTGTGTTAATAATAATATCCAATGTGGAAATGCATGGTTTTCTTTCTGGATTCTTTTTGTTAGCACGTGTTTGCTATATGTGAAGTTTGCATTCACCTTAGAGAGTAATCTTCATTCTTTTCATTCAACCCTTCCGGTATGAAAAATAATTTGTGTAGGATTTTGTATACAAAAACAGTCAAACTTGAATCTTTAACAAAGCTAATGTTTTCTTCTAACAAGAAAGTATGTAACATCCATTTTAGGAGAATTTAAAATAGATGGGGGAAGCTAGTCACTAAATTGTGAAACCTCAGAATGAATAAATGTAATTGCGTCTGAGCTCTGTGACTGAAATCCATTAACTACACATGAAGGGTTGTTCTCTAGTGCACGTCTGTTCCTACCTAGAAAAGTAAACAGAAAGACCTCCCCACTTCTTTTTTTCCCCCTGGATAAACTTCTTTGGATTCTGTCAAATAAAATTAAACATAAGATACCAAAAAAACTATCTAATGAAAACCTGCATTTATAGGATTGCGCTTACTACTGCACCGCATGAGGGACAATCTGCTGAGTTTTTAAGAGCTTTTTAGTGTAGACCATGACTTTTGGACATTCTTGAATTATTTAGTACTGTTATTACCTGCTTTGACCCAGCACACTCTTTCTACTCAGTTTTTCTATACCAATTTTCAGTTGAGCAGAAAACCACACAATTGTCAGTTTCTGGAAACACAAAGAGATAGAATGTTCCCATATTTTTTTCTTTACTCGAGAGTTGCTATGGACTCCTGTAACACATCTGATTCTGTGGAGTCTACTTTATTCCCTGAAAACATAAAGGCCATGAAGCGGACAGAAATGTCCTAGGGTTATACCTCCTTCATGGCTGGCAAAATGTGCTGAAGTGCTTGTGCTTTGCTACAATAGATGAAGAAAACATTTTGAAATTTTAGCCTAGAAAATCTAGCAACTTCGGTGCTTTTGGCTCAGCTTGTCTTCTATTTTCTTCCCTTGACAACTGTTTTAAATGTTTCATTTATTTACTTGTGTATTTTGTGCAGGGTCTCACTAGGCAGCTCCGATTGGTAGTGATCCTCATGTCTCAGCCTTCCCAGCATGCTGGGGTTGTAGGCATGCACCACCATGCCCAGTTTCAGTGGCTGGCATGGCATGTCCAGGGCTAGGGCTGGCATTACATATGGTACTAAGGAAGGAACTTGAGTCATTGAGTTTGCCAGCTGGCGTTTAGACTGCGACCTATCTCCCCTGCCCTGAGAACTGCTATATTAATAAATAAAAAGTATTTGGAGATACAAATATCTTATAGTGTACACAGTATATTCACTTAAATGTTTTCTTGGATTAATTAAGTGCAGAAAGGAGTATAGTGAGCAGACTGTCTTAGTGTATTATTTGGGCCATCTATTTATTTTATTTTACTGAGAAACAAATAGTAATGATACAGTATCAAAACTGGTTAATAGGACAGTTTCAATACAATGCACACTGTTATCTTCTTAGTGGTTATCCGTAGTACAAGAAGTAGACAGAATATCTTATCCAAACACTATTAGTATAAAAAATCTTTTTAGTCATTGAAATAAGTGAAAGTAGGTGTGTATCTATCCTAACTATTCTGTATATACAATTTCAAAATGGTTCTTCCTTTGTATCCCCTTTTTTTGTTTAGTCCTGTCAGATATGGGTATTCCATTGGCTTATTAATACTATAAGTGCGTGAATTCAGCAAAACAGTCCAATAAAGTCCAGCAGTCCACAATAGTAGTGCGTTATCTGCAAAAGTTGTTGACTTGAGCCTTTCACAGCTCAGCATATTAATATGGCTTTACTTTATATACTTCATTGTTATATTTTTCTGCTGCATGGTTAAGACCAAGATAAAGCAAAACCTATGTAACAAGAAATGTAACTTTTGTATCTGATAATGTCAGTCATGTACCCTCAGGATTTATCCTATAACCCTGTACTGTGCTTTGTAGATCCTTTGTCAGTGTCAGTCTTGTGGGTTAGTGGGCCATCTATTTTAAATGAATTGTTAAATCCATTCACAGAGTAATTCAATTGCATTATTTTATAGTAAATGTTGGGATTTTGTAAATACTTTCTGGAAATTTTGGCTTTAGCATGAGAAGCTCAAGTGATCAATATCTTAGAAACAAATTCCAGTGTCATTTATGTTGCCTACAAACTTCAAAATTTAAAAAAGAAGGCCGAAAAATTCAATTATGAGTGGACACAATAAAAATTGCATTTGTTGGCAGTGCTTGAGATGAGACCTCGGGCCTCACACCTGTTGGATAAGTGTTCTACCTTGAGGCTACAGTCTCAGCCCCAAATGAGAGTGCCAGACCATGCATACAGGGAAACCAGACCGTGTGGCAATGGCTTTACAAGCCTGAGTGCGGAAAAGGGCCTTTATCTGGGGTAGGGGTAGACATTTCATCCTTTGCTTGTGATGGAAGATAACTGGGGAAACTATGAGTCAAATTTTAGACAATCTATCATTTTATTTTATTTTCCCTTAGGGATAATACTTAAAGTACCATCACTCATTTCTCAAAACTGAAGAGCCACATGAGTTACAGCTCAAGAAAAGAACACTAGCCCGCATATGTGAGGCCCAGAGTTCAATTTCCTGACCTACACAAAGAAACAAAACAAAATTAAATTTTGAAATATGGGAAGCCAATGTCAATACATCATTATTAGTAAAACTTCAGACTTTATTCAGATTTTGTGCTTTCTCCCATTCATATCTTTTTCCTGTTCCAAGATCCCACCTGGGTTGGTACATTGCACTGAATTGTCAGGGTTCTTACTCTCCTCTATGTGGCAGTTTCTCGATCTGTCCTTAGTTCTCATGACTTTGATAGTTTTGGAGTGTGTTGACCAAGAGTCTTGTAGAAAAATTCCCCCCAGTTTGATGCATCTGGTGTTTTCTCTTATATTGCGCTGATACTGCAGATCCATGGGAAGCAGTGCGTGCCTCACTACGCTGTACCAGGATGGCGCATGCGCAACACGACTGCACCATACTATACTCATTTTATTGCTGTTGCTTTTGAGATTTCTCCACTGTACAGTTCTTATTTCTTCATTTTGGAATTTTCTTTACTGGACACAACTCACTAACAATAGCTCTTACGTAAGGGTCATATGGGGAATTAACATTTGCCTCCTGGACTTGCCTCATCAGAAACAAAAGCTACATCTTTTGGTATATAGGTCTTGCTCTATCTCGGTCTTAACCATCCAGCAGAAAAGTATAAAAATGAGGTATATAATGTGTGGTTATAATAATAAGTTGAGTTGTAAATGGCTACAGTCAACAGCTTCTTCAGATAACTCACTATTATTGTGGACTGCTGGACTGTGTTGGATTGTGTCACAAAGTTCAGGCACCTAAATTGCTTTAATGACAATGGAGTGCCCATCTTTGACAGGTCTAGACAGAAACAGTGGTATACAAAGGAAGAATCACGGTGTGTGTGTACAAGCAGTACAGTTAGGATAAATATGCCGTGCTTCTGCATAATTCTATGAGAAGCAAGATTTGCACTAATAATGGTTGGACAAGATATTATGTCAGCTTCTACTACTATGGACAACCACTCAGAAAATAACAATATAGAAAGTAATAATTTTTGAATCTGGAATATAATTCAGATATAAAAAATAAGATAAGTAAACTGCTATACTCTCTCAATTCACAGATTAGAGACATCTGCTATAATAATATCTGTAAGTATAATATCACGTGTGCACCTTGTATGATACCAAAACATTACGAAAACAGTTTACAATGTATTAGTTTATTGAATTTGTCCTGTTAATTTGTCTTAAAACTGTCTCATTGCTATAAGTGCTTCAATAAAATAAAGAAAAAAATGCAAACTAAAAAAAAAAAAATTTGCCTCCTGGAAAGGGAAAATTTACATACATGATTTGGATTTCATTTTCTTCCTATTTACTTTTTTTTTTTTTTTTTGAACTCATAGAAATTTTATTGAAGTAAAAGGAACTGGGACCTCCAGTGGCACAATTGGTTAGCACGCGATACTTATACTGGGATTTTACTGTGATGCATTTCCCACACGTTGGCTCTTAAATTGTTTACAACAAAATCCAAAGTATTTCCTACTTCCTACTGATTTGGTCCAGCAGCATAATATTATCTTTTTTTTTTTTTTTGGAACCAGAGATTGAACTCAGGCCCTTACATTTGCCAGAGCGTAATATTATCAATATATTGATAGTATCAGTGTGATGCCTTCTGGAAAAGAAAGGCGATCAAGATGCCTAAAGATCAAGTTATGACAGAGAGTTGGGAGTCAGTATAACCATGAGGTAGGATAGTAGACTTTTATCCTTATCTACTGAAAGCAATTTTTTTTTAGTTTAAATTTTATTTATTTTTTATTTGTCAATGTACATTTAATTTTTATTGAGACCATAACGAATACAAAATTATAACAGTCATGTGTCCTTTACATACAATATCATTAAAGCAAACTCTACTTTGATGGGAACAGTGCCATAGGGAGATGCAGCTTGGACATGAGGTAAATTGAATATTATACAACTGGGTCTTCCTATTTACTCATTTATATAAATATAATTTCTAGGTATTTATTTTATACTTTAGGTTATAATCCAGTGCTCTAATGCTTATTTTATTTCTCAAGGTGATCTGGCTTTGGCCATTGGAAATTCTTTCAGCTTGGCTTCTGCATACTTCTGACTCACTTTGACCCTTTCATGTTTTGAGTTTTGCTAGCATAAGAATCACTGGACTCATTTTTATATCTCTTTTTCCCAACCCAAGTGTCATCTATGAGAAGTCCTGATTTCTTTCATCACAGCATGGTGAATTTGTATAATGAGTTCCAAGCTTATGTTGTCTTGGAGAGGAGAGCTCAAGACAGTTTTCACAGTAGTGACCCACAATAGTATGACCCAAAACTTAGACATGTCTCAGGTAACTACCCTCCTGGGGAGTTTTATAAAAATTTCACCAGAGGAACTTATGTGAATTATACGATTAAAGAACAACAATCAGAGGATATCATCTTAGAAATTTTCATTAGAGTGAGCATGATTTATTAAATCTCTGATTCACACTTGAGTGGTGCTGCAATGGAATTCTTGGACTTTGAAAATAGCTTTTGTTATATTTGCTGAAATTCAAGTAAACAGAAGAAAACTATAAAGCTAATAGATGTGCATTTTTTGTTGTTTTAAATTTATTTATCTATATTTTAACTTGAAGACTGAATAATAGAAGTAAAAACAAAGAGAACAGATGACTTAAACAAGCTAACATACAACAATACATACATTACGGATTTTCACAGCGTGGATGGATATATATATATATATATATATATATATATATATATATATATATATATATATATATTAGATAAAACAATCCAACACAGATCAGCAGTCCACAATAGAAGCGGGTTATCTACAGAAGTTGTTGACTTCAGCAATTCACAGCACATTATATTAATATAACTTTACTTTATATACCACCATTTTTATACTTTTCTGCTGGATGGTTAAGACCGAGATAGAGCAAGACATATGCAACCGAAAATGTAACTTTTGTATCAGATAAGGTCAGTCAGGTACCTTCAGGGTTTATCCTGTAACCGTGTACCACTCTTTGTAGATCCCTTGTCAGGGTCAACCTTGAGGATGAGTCACGGACATTGCTTAACTAAGTTGCTCTCTGGGGAAGGCAGAGAAAATGTTTCCTCTCCATGTGAGTCTCCTTAAGCACACTATAAGTCATCAATCGCATTCCTCTGTGGCTCCATAATCTCCTTGATCAGAAAATTTGGGGCACTACTGAGTTACATGATGTTACATAGGTTCTCCTATGTCCTGAGTCTTCACTGACCTTGAAAGGCTAGGGCCAAAATGTTGGCTGACCTTGCAGACTTTCTTTTTCTCCACCTTTTGATCTGAAAACCTAGGTTGTTATCCCTCCAGAAGAGAGGTTTATTATTACCCTGCAACATACCCAGTTCAGTTTACCTACACTATTAGTTTAAATATCAGACATCATAGGCATAACATGGAACATGCATTTCCCATCAAGTATTGAGATAGTAAACTCTAAGTCTGTACAGAATATAATGAAGAAAAAATTTAAAAAATAGGAATGAACACTTACATATATTTACATAGATTTTTGAAATCCATCCATAGACAGGTGAGTAGCATTGTAGCGTGACTGTCTTGTGACATTCTTTTGTCTTATTTTTTATTTTACTACCCTTTAGAAAAGGACAGTCTAGTAATAGCTGGTATGTCATGACAAGAAGTACATATTTAGAAGACCAGAATGACAGGCATTTGAAGCGTGACCCTTCTATTACACATTGCTAAATTCAGTGCAGTTGCTTGATTCACAGGTATCAGCATATATAGTAAGTTGGGGTGAGAATCTGACCACTTAACTGCTAGTTTCAAAAATCTCCTGATGTTTCTCAGGATCATTGTTTTACCCATCTAGTAGGTAAAAGTGAATGGTCTTGCTTCTGTTGTGTTTCTCAGCATTTCTTCTTGCCCTCTCCTCATTGTCCAATCCACAAGTTCTTGCTTTACTTTTAGTCGTGTTATACATTTCTCTTTGCAATTCTTCTTTTGAGTTATACTAGGGAGACTGTACGATATTTGCACATAGTTTATTTTGCTTATAAGTATGTCTTAAAATGGCTTCTACTTAAAAATGAAGGCTTCAAGTTTATCATTCTTTACAGCTGAGTAATATTCCATTGTATAAAATGACCACAGGAAGCCGGAGCCGCGCAGCCGCCGCCGCCGGGGGATGTGGGCCGCTCTTGCCCAGAGCCGCGGAGCCTCCGCCGCCACCGCCGTCGTCGCCGCCGCCGAGTCGTGCGGGGCCAGGCCGCGCCCTCCCGGGCGCTCGCTGGCTCGCATGCCGAGGGGCTCCGGGGCGTAGCTGTGCCCGGAGCCGCCTCCGGGCTCCTGCGGCTCCACCATGGGCTGCTGCAGCTCTGCCTCCTCCGCCGCACAGAGCTCCAAGAGAGAGTGGAAGCCCCTGGAAAGTCGGGATGGTATGTATTCTTTTTGGATCCATGCAAACTGGACTTGATAAACCGGAAGATCAAGTCTGTAGCACTATGTGTAGCAGCATGTCCAAGACAAGAATTGAAAACTTTGGGTGATGTCCAGAAGTTTGCAGAGATAAATGGCTCAGCACTATGTAGCTACAACATAAAGCCTTCTGAATATACAAAATCTGCTGATCTTTGCCCCAAACTACCAGTTCCAGCGAGTGCACCTATTCCATTCTTCCATCGCTGTGCTCCTGTGAACATTTCCTGCTATGCCAAGTTTGCAGAGGCCCTGATCACCTTTGTCAGTGACAATAGTGTCTTACACAGGCTGATTAGTGGAGTAATGACCAGCAAAGAAATTATACTGGGACTTTGCTTGTTATCACTAGTTCTGTCTATGATTTTGATGGTGATAATCAGATATATATCAAGAATACTTGTGTGGATCCTAACAATTCTGGTCATCCTAGGTTCACTTGGTGGCACAGGTGTACTGTGGTGGCTGTATGCAAAACAGAGAAGATCACCAAAAGAAAAAGTTCTTCCTGAACAGCTTCAGATAGCTGAAGATAATCTTCGGGCCCTCCTCATCTATGCCATTTCAGCTACAGTATTCACAGTTATCTTGTTCCTCATAATGCTGGTTATGCGCAAACGTGTTGCCCTCACAATTGCCTTGTTCCACGTGGCTGGTAAGGTCTTCATTCACCTGCCGCTGTTAGTCTTCCAACCATTTTGGACCTTCTTTGCCCTTGTCTTGTTTTGGGCGTACTGGATCATGACACTTCTTTTTCTTGGCACTACCGGCAGTGCTGTTCCCAATGACCAAGGCTTTGTGGAGTTTAGAATTTCTGGCCCTCTGCAGTACATGTGGTGGTACCATGTGGTCGGCCTAATTTGGATAAGTGAATTTATTTTAGCGTGTCAGCAAATGACTGTGGCTGGAGCTGTGGTAACATACTACTAGGGATAAGAGGAATTTGCCATTTACACCCATTTTGGCATCAGTGAATCGCCTTATTCGTTACCACCTTGGTACTGTGGCAAAAGGATCATTTATTATCACATTAGTAAAAATTCCACGAATGATCCTTATGTACATTCACAGTCAGCTGAAAGGAAAGGAAAATGCTTGTGCACGATGTGTGCTGAAATCATGTATTTGTTGCCTTTGGTGTCTTGAAAAGTGCCTAAATTATTTAAATCAGAATGCATACACAGCCACAGCTATCAACAGCACCACCTTCTGCACCTCAGCAAAGGATGCCTTTGTCATTCTGGTGGAGAATGCATTGCGAGTGGCTGCCATCAACACAGTGGGAGACTTCATGTTATTCCTAGGCAAGGTGCTGATCGTCTGCAGCACAGGCTTGGCCGGGATCATGCTGCTCAGCTACCAGCAGGATTACACCGTGTGGGTGCTGCCTCTGATTATCGTCTGCCTCTTTGCTTTCCTGGTCGCTCACTGCTTCCTGTCCATTTACGAAATGGTAGTGGATGTATTATTCTTGTGTTTTGCCATTGATACAAAGTACAACGATGGGAGCCCTGGCAGAGAGTTCTATATGGATAAAGTGCTAATGGAATTTGTGGAAAACAGTAGGAAAGCAATGAAAGAAGCTGGTAAGGGAGGTGTTGCTGATGCCAGAGAGCTAAAGCCGATGGCTTCGGGAGCAAGTTCTGCTTGAACCTAGTCGGTGGTTATGGAACCCATTGACATTCCAAAACAATATATACACATCACTATGTATTTGTGTGTGTGGGTGTGTGTATATATGTATATGTATGTGTGTATATATATATGTGTATGTATATACACACACACATAATCAGCCAAAATCAGAAAAAAGGAACAGGGATTTAATACCTTTTTTATGCTTATTTTTGTCAAACATGTACTCCTTTCATACGGGTGGCTTTTACAAGGCAACTTCCATCATTTAATGTTTTTGATTGTAATTGTCTTAATGGAAATGTTAGATTCATATCTGATTAACATTTTTAATAACTTACAGGAGATTTTAACTTTAGTTATTTAAATTAGGTAAAATTGTTGTAACAACTTCTTGTCTAAAATTTATTCGGGAATCATTTCCTGATGTGCGGATAACAATATCTTATTTTACTGAGGCCTAAGTCCCAGCACATCAAGACAAGGTATGTGCTTTCAGATAGATACAGCATAATTAGTCAGTCCCCCAATCAAAAGCCATGTCATTTTACTTTTGCAAACATGCAAGTGGGCCCATCATGGGAATTTTCTTAGTAGCTCATACATTTGTCAGCCAACATTGAAGAGAAACCAACTCCTCAGGTATTTGTAGTTTACCCTAATGTTTCTATAGAAGAAAGTTGGAAAAAAAGAAAAGGGTAGATAATCTTTCTTATGCAAACTTTTTCCTTGCATTTGTCTTTCTTTTTTTGATTTCAGTAGCATCTTCCACACATTTGTGTGCCTGATTTGAACAGAGGCTGGGGCAACCAGCAAGTTTAGCCTTTTAAGTTTCTTTGTATTGATTTGTAGATTAAGTAATATTAGGAGGAATAAAAAGGGAAAAATATGTGGAGCATAGAGCATTGAAAATTCCAACGCTTGGTCTTCTGCTTCAGAAGAGCATAAGTGGCTTAGGGTTAAAACAGCCATTGTATTCAAATGTTTGCTGTAAAATCTGAAAATACACTGGCAGGTGCTCCAATCTTTGGCAATTCTTAGACTATCCAGTGTTCTACAATGTTTAACTGAAGAATTGGTTAATGTTTTGATCCTCAAGTGTGAATGTTCTTTATGTTTGGGGATGGGGTTGAGGTTTTTTGTTGTTTCGTTTTTTACTCTTGAAGCTTACCAGATATGAATGGCTAATATTCCATTGTTCTGCTTATTGTAATGGTGAATGCTTTAAGGAAAAAAAAGTGTAATTTGCTAAGAATAATTCATGATCTGTTTATGCGATAACTCCTTTTTGTTACAATTTTTTTTAAAAAGCTATTTTTGTTAATGTAAAGTAAATATTTCAGAGCAGATTTTTAAAACTTATTGCACTAAATACAGGCTCTGTACAAAAAAAAAAAAGAAAGAAAAAAAAGTCTCAGCATTTTATCATTCCATGGAAGGAGAATCTTTTGAAAGAAAGCATTGCCTCCGGCCGGAATTGGATAGTGAATTAGACTGGTATTATGGGAAGCATACAGTTAATGTTGTTAGGGCTTAATGAGCAGCTTTTGCCTAATATGCTTCCTTTCAAAGGGTTGGACCTTTAAATTGCTGCAAAAAAGTAAGTTGTATTTTTTTTAAGTATTGGTGTTCTTTAGCTACTCTAAAATGTGCTAAATGCCTTGGTTTCTTTTCAAAGCTCGTGTGATATTTCTGATTTTCCAGAATATTTGCAATAAGAGTCTGGATTAACATACACATGCACGTGCATACAATTAAGAGTTCATGTTTTAGCAAGATATGGAAACCAACATTGTGGGCATAGCTCTTTTGAAATAATAATTCTCCAGAAGTTAACATCTAATATCTAGTTTTGCCAGCATCACTGTACTCTTTTATATTATTTGAATTGAAATAAATATAATTATGTAACTAACAATTATCCAAATAGGTGAGACAGCAAATCATGTAAGAATACCATCTGTTTCATAGCCACACAGATTTTGGACTTTCACAAACATTGGGAACTAAATTTAGAATTGGCAAAAGCCTGGAAGATGGGTGTCGACACAGAAGACACTCCAGGAACTAGCTTTTGTAGGAGGTGTGCCTCCAAAGGGACCTGATGGAAATCTTGAACTTGGAATTTAGATTCTACTCACTTGGATATTCCCACATCATGGATTCTCGCTGCCCTGTTTCATGTGCTCGCAATCTCAGCTATTTGGAAGCCACCAGGAATGCTTTCTAATTATCATTTGCAACTAGAACTGTAATCAGAAAAAAAATTTGTACTTTTGTATAACTTGATTGTGTGCCATTTTATATAACAGGTCCTGTTTTACAAATAAATTTTGTTTTACTAAAAAAAAAAAAATAAAAAAAAATAAAATGACCACATCTTTTTTCAACCATTCCTCATGTGACGGGCATCTTGATTGTTTCGAAGATTTCGCTATCACAAATTGTGCCGCATAAACATAGGTACACATATATATCCCTATGATAAGATGTTTTCAGTTCCTTCAGAAAACTCCCAATAGGGGTATAGCTGGCTTGAATTGGATTTCCAGTCCTAGATTCTTATGGAGTCTCCACACTGATTTCCATAACGGTTGCACCAGTCTACATTCCAACCAGCAGTGGAGGATTCCCTTTTCCCCACAACTTCTCCAATATTTGTTGTTGGTTGATCTGTTTGTGATAGCCATTCTTTCTGGAGTGAGATGGTAACTCAGTGCTGTTTTAATGTGCATTTCATGGATGATTAGTGGTGTGGAGCATTTTTTTGTATATTTATTCACTTCTTTAATTTCCTCCTCTGAGAAGTGTGTGTTCACCTCGGATGCCCATTTCTGGATTGGGTCTTTAAATTTAGGGGCCCTGATATGTTTTAGTTCTTTATCAATTCTAGAGATCAGACTCTTGTCTGAGTTCTTATGAGTCAGGATTTTTTCAAAATTTGTGGGTGATACTCTGGTTTCTCTTCAGATCGTATAAATCTTTCGCCTTTTAAAATTTGTGGGTGGTCTTTTCATTTTGATGGCTATTGCTTTAGACGTGCAAAAACTTCTCAATAACAGGTGTTCCTAGTTGTTAATTGAGGGGGCCGGGCGTGGTGGCGCATGCCTGTAATCCTAGTTGTTAATTGTTTCAAGTATTTCCTGGCGGATACATGTTTGTTCATGCACTCTGCCTACCCCTATGTCTTCAAGTGTTTCTCCTACTTTCTCTTCCGGGAGATTGAGTGTCTCTGTTTTAAAGTTAACATCTTTGATCCATTTTGAATTTAGCTTAGTGCATGCTGATAGATCTGGGTCAAGTTTTAGTTTTCGACATGTGGAGAGAAAATTTTTCCAGCACCATTTGTTAAAGAAGCTATCTTTCTTCCAGTAAGCGTGTTTGGCCCTTTTGTCGAAGATCAACTGGTTGAGTGTGTTCGTAGGGGCCTCTGCATTTTCATTGATCCTCAGGTCTATTTTGCTGCCAATACCATGCTCATTTTATCACAGTAGCTTTGTAGTACAATTTCAAATCCGGATTGTAATGCCTCCTGACTTGTGTCTGTTCGCCAGAGTTGCCTTGGCTATTCTTGGCCTTTTCTGGATTCAAATACATTGTAAGAATTATTTCTCTAGGTCTAGGAGGTATTTTGTTGGCAGTTTGATAGGGATTGCATTGAATCTGTACAAGAGTTTTGGGAGTACGGCCAGCTTCATAATATTGGATCATCCTATCCAGGAGCAGAGTATATTTTTCCATTTTCTGAAATCCTCTATGATCCCTTTTTTTCAGAGTACTATAATTTTCCATGAAAAGATCTTTAACTTCTTTTGTTAGATGAAGTCCAAAATATTTAATTTTTTGCTGTGCTATTGTGAAAGGTATTCTTTCTATAGTGTCCCTCTCAGTGTGTTTGATATCTGTGAAGAGAAATGCTATTGCCTTTTAAGTACTGACTTCATATCCTGCTATCCCCATGAATTTGTGTATCAATTCTAGAAGCTTCTTGGGTCTTCTAAGTAATGTATCATGTCATCTGCAAATAGTGATAATTTAACTTCTTCTTTACCTATTCTTTTTCCTTTTATTTCTCCCTCTTCTCTTATGGCTGTAGCTAATGTTTCCAAACTATATTAAATAGGAGAGGTGATAGAGGACATCTCTGTCTTGTGCCAGATCTAAGAGTAAAAGATTTCAGATTTTCCCCATTTAGAATTATAGTAGCTTTTGGATTGTCACAGGTGGCTTTTATCAAGTTGAAGTAGAGGGCTTCTTTTCCAATTTTCTGAAGCATTCAGAACAAGAATGCATGTTGGACTTTGTCAAAAGCCTTTTCTGCATCAATTGAGAGGGTCATGTGATTTTTACATTTCACTCTATTGATATCATGTATTACGTTTATAGATTTGAGAATATTGAACCATTCTTACATCCCTGGGATGAATCCTACCTGGTCATGGTGCACGATTTTCTTGATGATTTGCTGTATTCTGTTTGCTAGGATTTCACTGAGGATTTTTGCATCTATGTTCACAAGTGAGACTAGCCTGTAGTTCTCTTTTTTTAGTTGGGTCTTTCCCTGCTTTTGGTATCAGTATAGTACTTGTTTCTAGGAATGATTTTGGGAGAACTGTTTCCTTTTCAATTTCATTGAAGAGTTTGTGGAGTGTAGGGATTATATCTTCTGTAAATTTCTTGTAGAATTCAACTGTGAATCCAGCAGGACCTGGATTTTTCTTTGTCGGCAAGCTTTTTATTACATTTTGTATTTCGTTGACTTCATTGGCTTACTGAGAGTGTTCTATCTTCTTGATTCAGTTTTGGTAATTTGTACCTTTCTAGCAATCTGTCCATTTCATCTGTGTCTTCTATTCTGTGGGCATAAAGATTCTCAAAGTAGCTATTGATAATCTTCTGAATTTCCACTCGGTCTGTGATGATTTCACCCTTTTCATTCCTTATTGCTTGTATTTGATTTTTTTGTTTCCTCTTTTTGATGATGTTAGCTAGTGCCTTATCAATTTTATTTAGTCTTTCAAAGAACCAGCTTTTTGATTCATTGATTCTTTGATCTGTTTTCTTCAACTCAGTTGAATTAATATCTGCTCTAATCTTTATGAATTCTTCTTGTCTTTGGGCTCTGGGTTTGGTTTGCCCTTCTGTTTCTAGATGTTGGAGGTATTGCTTTAGTGTGTTTATTTCTTCCCCTTCTGTTTTCCTACTGTGTGAGTTTATAGCTATAAACTTCCCTCTGAGTACTGTTTTCATCTCATTCCATAAACTCCGATAAGTTGTGGTTGAATTCTCATTGAATTGTGGACATTGTTGAATTTCTTGTTTAATTTCATCTGTAACTCATTGATTGCTGAGTAGGTTTTGTTTAATTTCCATGTATTTAGGGTCTTTCGCTGATTTCTTTCATCATTTACTTACAGTTTCATTGCACTATGGTCAGATAATACGCATGTGATAATTTCTGTTTTCTTGCATATACTTAAGCATGACCTATGGACCAGGATGTGGTCTATTTGAGAAAATGTCTCGAGTGCAGTTCAAAAAAATGTGTATTCACTGTGGTTGGGTGGAACACACTGTATATGTCAACCAGGTCCATTTGCTCCAGGTTCTGGTTCAGTTCTACTACTTCTTTGCTAATGTTTTGTCTAGTTGACCTGTCTTTGTGGGATGAGGGGGTATTTAGGTCTCCTGTTAAGACTGTTGCATTGAAATAAAAAAACTTGGTTCTTTGAAAGACTACAGTTGATAAGCCTCTAGCGACCCTCATCAAAAAGAGGACAGAAAAAATTCAAGTAGATGCAATAAGGAAAGAAAAGGGTGAAATCACCACAGACCCAGTGGAAATTCAGAAGCTTATCAATTGTTACTTTGACAAATTTTATGCTCACAGAATAGAAGATACAGAAGAAATGGACAGATTCCTCACAAGGTACAAATTACCAAACTGAACCAAGAGGATATATCAACTCTCAATAAGCCAATGATAGACAAGGAAATAGGTAATATGAAAAAAGCCTACCGACAAAGAAAGGTCCGTGTCCTGCTGGATTCACAGCTGAATTCTACAAGAAATTTGTACAAGATATAATCCCTACCCTTCTCAAATTCTTCAATGACATTGAAAAGGAAGCAGTCCTCCCAAAAATCATTTCTGGAGGCATTTCTATATAATGGAGTATATGTTTTTTTAGATTCCACTAACTGGGTGAACACAGAATCTTTGTCTTTCTGAGCCTGGAGTATTTCACTCAGCATGATAATCTGAAAGTCCATTTATATTTCTGCAAATGACAGCTCTTGATTTTTTATGGCTACATGTGTATCTAGATTTTGCGACCTTCTGCTTGTTGAATTGGTTTATAATTTCTAATAGTTTTTTGAAGCATCTTATGTTTTCCTATATATAACATTTTATCATCGTAAAACAGGGTAATTTGCCCTTTTTAGTTCTTGTGTTTTAGGCCCTTTTTTGTTTTGTGTTCTTTCTCTTGTCTGATTGCTCCGTCTAAATACTCCAGTGTTACATTGACTAAGAGTGGTGAAAATGAACACCCTGCTCTTTTCCTGATCTTAGAGGAAATGCTATCAGCTTCACATTCATTATGGTGATGGCTGTGGTTTTG
The DNA here is from genome assembly GCA_004027165.1 of Ctenomys sociabilis. Classification (NCBI taxonomy): domain Eukaryota; kingdom Metazoa; phylum Chordata; class Mammalia; order Rodentia; family Ctenomyidae; genus Ctenomys; species Ctenomys sociabilis. Next base: position 18,697 of record PVKA01032102.1, read on the forward strand.
GGGTAATAGCCCTTATTATGAGATGTTTAGGGACGATCCTTTCTATCTGACTTGTTTAGCGTTTTCACCAGAAACATGTGTGGAACTTTATGAAATGTGTTCTGTGCATCCATTGAGAGCATCGTACGAGTTTTGTCTTTATTTTGCCAATTTAATTGGATTTTCACGTGGGAAATCATCTTTACACCCCTGGGAGGAAGGCAACTGGATCATAGTGACTTATTTTTCACCATACTGCTGAAATTCAATTTGTCAGCATGTCATGGAGACTTTTGCATCTGTGTTCTTTAGGAACAGTGGTCTAGGTTTCTTTTTCTGTTGTTGTTGTTGTGTCTTCACAAGGTTTTTGGAAGAAACTAATGCTGGTTTAATTGGATGAATGTGGAAAGATTCCTTTGCCTTAAAATTTGTGGAATACTTTGAGTAAGGGTGGAATCAGTTCTTCTTCAGCTCTTTGGTACACAGCAGCCATGAAACTGTTATGTGCCTGCCCTTTCTTTATTTGGTAGAAACTGCATGAACGATCCAATCATTACTTTTGTTGGTTGGTACAGGATTTTTATTTCCTCAAATTTCTATGTGCTGAGAAATTTAGCTTTCTCTGCTGTTTTTCTCAATTTGTTAGGATACAGGTTTTTTTTAAGACAGGTTCTTGGTTTGTAATTCAGGCTGCCACTGCACACTGTCCAGGCTGCCAGGCTGGCCTCAAACTCACCATGACCCTTTTGCCTCTGCCTCCCAAATCCTGGCATTGCAGCTATGAACCACCGTGCCCATCCAGTTTTTTAAAAAATAATAGTCCACAATGATTCTTTCCATTCTTTCTAGTAATATTCGTTCCATTATCTCCTTTGACAGTTCTACATTTCCATTTAGGTCTTCTTTGTCCTATGAATTTTTAAAGGTTTGTAAATTTTCCTTTTCAAACATTCAGTACATTATTTGTTGTTCTTCTGTATTATGTTTTAGAGCTTAGTGTTTGTTTTTCACCTTTTTGCTCTGATTTTTTTCTTCATTTTGCATTTGTTTTTCATTACATTTTGAAATGAGATCTAAGTGCAGAATATAAGTAGGCCTTGAACTTGTGTTTCTCCTCCCTCAGCGTTCCAAGTTCTGAGATCACAGATATACCTGAGTTTGCTACGCTTTCATTATTTCCTTTCTTGTACTAATTTTGGTGTTGGGGCCAAGTGTTACTGAGCAAATGTATTTCACTCAAGTATTGCTGCTTACTCACAGGTCTACTGTTTGATTTTCCCACCTCTTGGTGTTCCACAGACTCAGCTTCATTTCCTCTCTGACTAGCAGATAACTTCCTCCCATGACAGAGAGAGGACCCAGTCTCCTCAGATGTCCCCACTGTCCCGTCCCCAGCACTTCCAACAAATAAAGTTTTTACTTTGTTCTCTCATAATTGAATTGAATTTTTAGGCTTTTTTTAAATTTTGAGGTTTTCATGTAAACATAAATGGCACAGAAATTGGTTTCTAAGATATTGATCACTTAAGCCTCTCATGCTGAAGACAAAAAGTTCTAGAAAGTATTTACAAAGTCCTAACATTTACTGGAAAATACGGCAAGTTAATTACTTTGTGAATGAATTTAACAATTCATTTAAAATAGATGGCACACTCACCCACAAGACTGACACTGGCAAAGGATCTACAAAGCACAATACATGGTTATAGGATAAATCCTGAGGGTACATGACTGACATTATCAGATACATAAGTTACATTTCTTGATACATAGGTTTTGCTTTATCTTGGTTTTAACCATGCAGCAGAAAAATATAAAAATGAGGTATATAAAGTAAAACCACATGCTGAGCTGTAAAAGGCTCAAGTCAACAACTTCTGCAGATAACCCACTACTCTTGTGGGCTTCTGGACTGTCTTGTATTGTTTTGCTGAATTCACACACTTACAGTATTAAGATGCCAATGGAATACCCATATCTGACAGGACTAAACAAAAAAAGGGGATACAAAGGAAGGACCATTTTGAACTTGTATATACAGAATAGTTAGGATAGATACACACCTACTCTCACTTATTTCAATGACTAGAAAGATTTATACTAATAGTGTTTGGACAAGATATCCTGTCTATTTCTTGTACGATGGATAACCACTAAGAAGATAACAGTGTACAATGTATTAATTATTGAAACTGTCCTATTAATCAGTTTTAATACTGTCTCATGACTATTTGTTTCTCAATAAAATAAAATAAAATAAATAGCTCAAATACACATTAAGACAATCTACAAATTATATTCCTTTCTGCACTAAATTAATCCAAGAAAACATTTAAATGAATATGCTGTGTACACTATAAGTTATTTGTATCTCCAAACATTTTTTTACTTATTAATAAAGCAGTTCTCAGGGCAGGGGAGATAGGTCACAGTCTAAATGCCAGCTGACAAACTCAATGACCCAAGTTCCTTCCTTAGTACCATATGTAATGCCAGCCCTAGCCCTGGACATGCCATGCCAGCCACTGAAACCGAGCATGGTGGTGCATGCCTACAACCCCACCATGCTGGGAAGGCTGAGACATGAGGATCACTACCAATCGGAGCTGCCTAGTGAGACCCTGTACCAAATACACAAGTAAATAAAGAAAACATTTACAACAGTTGTCAAGGGAAGAAAACAGAAGACAAGCTGAGTCCAAAGCATTAGATTTGCTATATTTTCTAGGTTGAAATTTCAAAATGTTTTGCTCATCTATTATAGTAAAGCACAAGCATTTCAACACATTTTGTCAAACATGAAGGAGGTATAATCCAGCATATTTCTGTCCACTTCATGACCCTTATGTTCTCAGGGAATAAAGTAGACTCCAGGGAATCAGATGTATTGCAGAAGTCCATAGCAAGTCTTGATTAATGCAATAAAGAAAAAATATAATGGGAACATTCTATCTCTTTGCATTTCCAGAGACTGACAATTGTATGGTTTTCTGCTCAACTGAAAATTGGTGTAGGAAAACTGAGGAGAACGAGTGTGCTGGTGTAAAGCAGGCAATAACAGTACTAATTAATTCAAGAATGTCCAAAAATCATGGTTTACACTAAAAGCTCTTAAAAACTCAGCAGGCTGTCTCTCACGTGGTGCATTAGTAAGCTCGATCTTATAATTCCAGGCTTTCTTTGGATAAATTTTTCATTTCTTATGTTTAATTTTATTTGACAGAATCCAAAGAAGTATATTCAGGGGGAGAAAAAGGAAGGGATCTTTATGTTTATTTTTCTAGGTAGAAATGGACGTGAGTTAGAGAACAATCCTTCATGTGCAGTTAATGGATTATAGTCACAGAGCTCAGACGCAATTACATTTATTCATTCTGAGGTTTCACAATTTAGTGACTAACTTTCCCCATCTATTTTAAATTCTCCTAAAATGGATGTTACATACTTTCTTGCTAGAAGAAAACTTTAGCTTTGTTAAGGATTCAAGTTTGATTGTTTATGTATACAAAATCCTACACAAATTAGTTTTCATACCGGAAGGGTTGAATGAAAAAGAATGAAGATTACTCTCTAAGGTGAATGCAAACTTCACATATAGCAAACACGCACTAACAAAAAGAATCCAGAAAGAAAACCATGCATTTCCACACTGGATATTGTTATTAACACAAATTTACATAGGATTAGGAAGAATTCTTTAGTAAATTATGGTTTAATTGAAGAAAACTTAACCCATATTTATTTCACCCTGCTTCAAGTGCCCTACTTCAAGGCTCCTCCATAGGACCAGAAAAACTATCTTTAAGCCATGCCACATTCCCATGGATTGAAGAGTTGACCGTGAAAATGAAACCATAAAGATCTAGAGAAGATTCTGTTTTCCTCTCCTATTCTCCTCCTCCTCTTTCTTCGTTTTCTTCTTCTCTTTCTTCTCCTTCTCTTTCTTCTTCTACTCCTTCCTCTTCCTCTTTCTCCCTTCTTTTCCAGAACAGCTCAGTCATAAGCCAGCAAGTGGATAACAGGCTGAGCACTTGGCGCCAGGAGAGGAGAGGCCATGCTGGCCCGCAGCGAGGTGAGATGAGCCTGGCGTGGCATGGGTGTGAGGCTGAGGTGGCAGGAGGTCGCCGGTGGGGGACAGCCTGGCTCTGTGCACTGCAGGTGTGAGATGAAGGAGGAGTGCACGTGGGGGCCTGCAGCAATGGTACCCTACAGGAAATGGGGTCAGGAGTCTAGGGGGAGCAAGAGCTCATTTTTATGAGAGAAGGTGGCAGAATGGCAAAGGCAGACTGGAGCACATAAGGAAATGGGTCAGGTAAGTAAATGTATTAAAGGTAACGAAGGCTGGGATATAGTGCAGTGGCATAAGTGCCTGCCTGGCAAGGGCAAGGTCCTGAGTCTGAACTCTGATACATAAAAAAAAGAGAAAGAAATACAGTAAGATCCAGGAAAAGATAGGAAATGAAAGTCACAATGCCCCAAGTGGGATATTTGCAACCACCTAGCACATGTGAGATCTTGGTTTCAAAACTGATTGTCTCCTGAAAGCAACTAGGGTTCCTTGAAGCAACAGCTGACTCTAAGGCTGGGGCATAGCAAGTGCAGAGCATAAAAGTGTGAAAGCAAGCAAGGAAGAGCTTAAAATTGGTATTTCAGAAGGACAGAGTAGCCTGCTAATCAGGATTCAAGTCACAATATAACCATCAAAAAAAAAAAAAAAAAAAAAAACAGAGAGTTTCCATCTGTTGGCCACTTTTTTCTTAGTTTCAGTCAGTATCATGTCTCTTTTCTTGATGTTTTATTTTTTCTTTTCGTTGTTTTGAGACAGGGTCTCAAAATGTAGTTCAGCATGTCTTTGAACACGAGGCCATCCTCCTAACTCAGCCTCCTAAGTGCTGGGATTATCGTCATGTGTCACCACACCCAGAATTCTAGGTTCTCTACCTATTCAGCACACCAGTCCTTTCTAGATCATATTAATGAAAAATGTCATCACCTGGTTTGTGACTTCCTTGGTCAATGAAATTATGGTATCTTTTGAGAAAGAGCATTATTAATTCTCATAAAGCAAAATGTACCAATGCTTTCCATTATAGTTTTTGCCCAAAGGGCCTTGGTTTATGAAACTTTCTCTACCCCTCATTCAGAAAGATAGCATCCTATGATGTCTTCTAAAACTTTCAAAGTTTTATTTTTCAAAGATTGCCTGAAATCCTCACAATAGCTGTGTTTACAAATGGTTGATGCAGAACAACAGATAATTCCCTTATCTGCACATAGGTAATCGATTAATCCAGAAGCATTTATGCAACAGTGACTGCTTTCCCATGCTGATATTCTCTCCCAACACCAATACATTACCTCAATTACTATCACCTCATAATAAATCTCAATATCTGGAAGGCAAAGCTTCCTATGTTCTACTGTTTATCTTTATGTGTACTTTGCATATTATTGCCCCTGTTGTCTTCCATCTAAATTTTAGAGGAAAATTGTGTCATCATGTATATAACCTTTGTATAATTTGATCTAATTCTGTTATTTCCATGAACTACTTTAATAGAAATGCCTTGAAAATATGCACCACTCCTACTCATGAACATGGCACTTCATGAAAATGTTTTTACAAATTTGCACATATTATAATAATAAAAACACAAAAAAGACATATTTCAAACATCATAATTTGAAGGCTTGTGTACTTAATATTATTAAATTCCACAATAAAATACCATAACACAATGAGAAAGGGTTCAATCAGACAATTAATATGAAAAGAACTTCCGCAAATTAGAAACAAATGTATGGGAAAAGGTCTGATCTCAATGCTAATAAAGAAATACAAGTTTAAATAGCTACAAGATATGTTCTATAAATTAAAAGGCTTTTTTCTCGGTGCTGGGGATTAAACTCAGCGCCTCTGAAATGATCAGCACACACTGCCCTAGAGTTAGCTCCCCAGCCCCAATTTCTTAATGCCAAATTGGACATATCAGCTGGAATCTAAGCGGAAGTCAATACCGTGGGAGGTCAGAGTTAGTAGAGTCCAGATACCTGTTTCTTTGCAAATTGAAAGGTCTCTTGGAAAAGAACACATTGTAAAGAAGAAATTCTGAATAAAGAGTGTAGCCAGAAAAAGAGAAATTTCCACTGATTTAGTCTGGCCTGTCTTCCTCATTTGTTGCCCCGCTTCATTTGAACTCCTATAGAGGAAGGCAGAGAGACAGCCCAGAAAAAATTCAACACAAAAAACTAGAAAGTAAAGTTTTATCAGTACTGTGAAAGGCCTGGCACATAGCAGCCCAGCTGGCCTGTTGGCAGGTTGGTCACAGGGAAAAGCAGCACACAGGAGTCCACAGAGGGGCAGAACCTGGCAAAGGAAGGAAGGAGGCTGTTGGTTGGCACAGAAGAGAAAGCCCCACAAGGTAGAGCCATTGGTGATAGGCTTCGGGAGGGTCACCAAAGGAGGACAGGACTGCACCACCTAGCCAGGGGGTAAGGAAGGGAAAGGCTGTGTTGAGATAGGTTTCTAGATGACCACCTTCTGCGTAAGTAGCTGTTGGGCCCAGAGAAGCTCTGCCTAAACCATTAGTCAACGTCAGCACTCAGCTGGAGGTTTTACGCCCTCCCATAATTTTGGTAGGAACCAAAAGGACAGCAAGCACTTTGGAAAATGCTTCTACAAAATCTACTTATAATGGGTCAAAATTTTAACCATTTTTTGTTTCTAAATGGGATCTCACCACATTATTCCTAGGCCCAAACCTTTCTTTTGCCTCAGCTTCCTTACTTGCCATCCTATCTCATATTTATTTATGTATTTGTTTATTTATTTATGTGGCACTGGGGAGTCAAACCCAAGAACAGTCCAGTGCATGAGAGGCACTGGTCTCCAGTTCTAGCTCCCCTCTCTCACAAGAAAAGGCCTTAAAAAAACAGAAGAGAACAAGAATACCAGATATAATCATGTAAATT
>PVKA01032103.1:0-25676 GCA_004027165.1 Ctenomys sociabilis
AATAAATGATAGTACCATCTAGAGCCTGTCATTACTAGTGAGTAGTCATTAATTTTTTCACTGCTAGTATAGCCTCTGTAATTTCAGTAACAAAGAGTCAGAAGTCCCCTGCCCAAGGATCTACAGCCACTTTAATGAACATGCTAGTGTTCTTATTTTAAACTGGAAGAATGTTCAGTAGCATGTTTAAGGCAAAAGATCCTATGTTATTCTTCTTTGTTTCTTCTTATAGCTGTCAGATTGATTTTTCATGGGTTCTGTCTTCAAGATCTGAAATTATATCCTCTCATTCATCCAATCTGTTGTATATTCTTTCAGTGGAGATTTTAATATGTTTGTTTTCTGTTCAGACCTGTATAATGGATTCTATTTCTTTCCCTTGTTGAGTATTTTTTTGTTTATATCATTTTTCTAAGTTCATCTATTCTTTTATTTGGGTCTGCTCTAATATCTTTCATTTTTTAAGCATCATTTCTTTTTGGACCTGAGAGATTATTTTCTCTATAGCCTTTTACACTCTTTTTAACTTATGTTGCTACTTTTTCAGAAAGTTCCAGTGCTTGACTTCCAAGTTCATCTGTCTAATTGTGTTCTGTGCTTGTCCTAAGGGGGCTGGGGGATGGGGTGCATTTTGATTCTGTATCTTGTCCTTTTTTCTGTTTTCTTTTTTTCATTTTATGTTGATGTTTTCTAATTTCTTATGATACATAGATTTATTACTAGTATTGAGACTTCCCTTTGTTCTTCAGAGATGACCTCTAGATGTAGGTGATTCTCGATAGCTATCCCAAGAATCTACCTTCTCAGTTTTTTTTTTTTTAATATCTGGTACAGGGTCTCACTATACAGCTTGGACTTATAGTGATCCTCCTGTGTTCAGCCACCCTAGTGCTGGAGTTATAGGTGTGCACTGCCATGCCCAATCTTGGTGGCTGGCTCAGTGTGCCTTGGAACTGGGCTGGTGTGGCATGTGGAGCCAAGGATCGAAATCTGGTCACTGCACTTGCCTAAGCAGGCACTTATTCCACTGAGCTATCTCACCAACCCCATATTCCCAATTTTTAAAGGGTACAGATTTACTGTTTTGCTCAGCCCCCAATCCTTTAATATTTGGTTATGGTAATAATTATGACCCCAAACAATCACTATCATATGGGGGAAACTGATTATAATAAGTATGACATCTTGGCTAAAGTAGTACCATTAGTAGTAAAAATAGATTCAAGTACAGCTTACCTACTGACAAACTATGGTAACCATTAACCTGTTACCTCCAACCTCAGGGGACAAACTCTAAAGTTATATAACAAACTCAAATATAAACCATATACTTGTGTGCAGATATTTCTCCTTGGTGGAGTGATTTTAACCTTCTGCAGCATGTGAGGGATTATGATACGTAGAGGATGGGATGAAGTCAAATACAATAAGATCAAGGCTGGAGGACAAAGGATGAGCACCTGAGTTTTGGGAAATTAGAGGACACAGGAGGGAAAAAAATGAAATAGAATGCAAAAGAGTAATCAGAAAGGGAAGATACACTGTTATTCACTTGAAAGCTTAAATTTCAGAAGGAACTGAGGAAGGCCAGGGAGATAGCTCAGCAGTCTAAGCGTCTGCCTGGCAAGTGCAAGGACCAGGGTTCTCATCCCCATCACCACACACCACACTGTCCCTGCCCCCAGGCATGGGCATGTTAAGCCAAGACCAAGTCTTGGCACAGTGGCACATGCCTGTAATCCCAGTGCTGGGAAGGGCGAAAACAGGAGGATCACTTCCTGTCCCAGTTGCATAGTGAGACCCTATATCAAATTCATACATTAAAAAAAAAAAAAACAACTAAAATAATATCTGTAAATATAATATCATGTATGCACCTTGTACAATACCAAAATGTTATGAAAACAGTTTGCAATGTATTAATTCATCGAATCTGTATGGTTGAAGTGTCTTGAAACTGTCTGATTGACATTTGTATTTTAATAAAATAAAAATAAATTTAAAAAAAAAAAAAAAAGCAAAATGACTTCTAACCAGACAGGAAAGGGATAGTCAATCAGACAAACAAGGGATGATAAAAGTAGTAAAACACCTCTGGCGTCTACAGTTCAGTGATAGTGTCCATGTCAGACCCTGGAAATGTGCTGTGTGCCCCAGCCAAGTTTGCCGTGGGAACTGTGCTGAGTGTGGGGCTGATCCTGGCCTCTGGGCAGGGTTGGGCCTGGTCTTCTGTTGGTGGAGCTCTCCAGAGCCACTGCTGGCTCCTCGCTGAGGCTTCAGACTCTTCCACCTTGCTGGTCTCCATGATTACTTCATCCTTCCAAGGCTTGTGTACACCTGCATGCCAGAGGCTGTCCTGGGTCTCAGGTTTCCTGCTGGTCCTCCCAGGAAAGGCATGTGTCCTCCCACGAAAGGCACGTGTCTGCCTCAGTCATTTTGGAGATTGTTAAAATTTTCATTTTGAATATGAAAAACTATTAGATTCTACACACAAGTCTATAATTAACAGTTAATTATTCATAGTTAAAGTTAGTCAGGGACAAATAGACAATCCATTTATCTCTCTATGTTCTAATGGATTAATGTTTTCAATTAAATTAGCCAAATTCTGGCAAAATTTCTGTCAAGATAAAAAACATCCAAGAAAACAGGTAACCACTATTTCTATGTTAAAATAGCAGCTCCTTCTAATGTCAGTATTTTTAAAAGGGGAAAACAATGATGTAAATTGCCTAAGAAAAAAATAAATGAATAGCCTAAGAATAACAAATATAGTTTGAAAGCCAATAACTAACATAAAAACCACCATTGACTTTTAAAAACAAGTACTTTTACATCTAAAAAGCAAGAATATAATTCTATAATTTATAATACAATGGTTAATTCCTAAGAGAAAGTGCTGTGGCTTAGACCTGGAATGTCTCCCAAAGGGTTTTGTGCTAAAAGGCTTGGCCTCTTGCTTGGCACTCCTAGGGCCAGGGGCTAGAAACATGTGAGGGCTGTTGGAACCCAATGCCTTCCGCTTTCCCTGTTTGTGCTTCTCAGCCACAGTGCGGTGACCGTCCTCCTGTGCCACACATTCTCACTATGATGCCACACATTCATCCCAGCCCGCAAACAACAAGGCCAACTGGACAGAAGCTGCCCAAATATGGGCCAAAATAAAACTTTTCTTATTTTAAGTAGCATTTGGTTATTTTGTTACAATCACGGAAACCTGATTAACAAAGAAAGAGTCTTCATTTGTTTTGTTTTGCATTTTAGGGAAAGGTTTTCAGAGTGTTCAGGGTCTCACTACTAGATCAGAATCGTAGTGATTCTCCTGTTTACAGCCTCTCAAGAGCTGGGATTACAGGTGCACACCACTATGCCCAGTCTCAATCACCAGGCCTGGCAGGCCCTGAGATTGAACCCCCAGCCCCTGGGCCTGCTTGCAGGCACTTTAATTCACTGAGCTATTTGGCCAGCCTGAGTTTTTAAATTTTAATCAGTTAAAAAAAAGAGTGATTTGCTTTTTTCGTTTTTGAAAGCATCAAAAAAGTGAATTTATTTAACCATACTCAGCTGATAACACAGCAAGTGGGTGAATAATTCATGCTGTAGTGTGCTGGATGAACTAAAAACAAAAAGTTGGTTGGAGGGAGGCAGAGGAACTTTGTCTTGTAAGAATTAGAACTGAGGGCTCCATAATCATCTGGCATCTGTTCAGTGTTGTATCTGTGATTAGACGTGTACATGATAGGAACTCCAGGGATCTTCCAGATTCCCAGTTTAAGGTCCTGGTCAGCCATGGCCACAATGTAACCCTTGTGCTGAGTTACTCTCTGCACTAAGCAGTCACTTGTGTAGGTCCCTTTATGTGTGTAAGGTAATCATTCAAACCATGGATCCTTGGCAATCCTTAGGACCACTACATACTTCTGTCCCATTTTCTCAATTTCCACCATTACACAATCAGTTATGCAAGGGATACACTTGGCCTACAGCCGGTCCATCATTGATTGTACCAAGTGCAATTTGGGTTGATGGAAAAGTTGATAAAATTGGTATCAACCAGTTGGGTATTATTCTAGAAGAATAAGCAAGAAGGATGTTGCGGGACTTCTCTTTCCTTTAGAGCACTGGGATCTGTCTTTTCTTTCTTTTCAGGTTTTAATCTATCCTTTTCTTTGAGTCTCTCATCTCTGAGACTGAGCATTCGCTTCATGGTCTCATGCTTTCTTGCTTTCTTCTGTTTCCCCAGTTCACACCACTATCCTATTTCTTCTAGCAAGAGTAATTTTCAATTTCTTTTCTTTCTTAAGTAATAAAATTTCAAAAAATTACCTTATTCATACCTTTTAAGGTAGCACGTATCATACCAAAGCAATATAAATTTTCTTTTTTGATTTTTTAAAGAGAATGAAAAATAACAAAAACTAGAAACAATACAAAATTTCATTAAGAAAGAGGACAGGAATTCAACAATGGTTGTTTTGCATATCAAAAGAGATCACAAACATAGTAAAAAGAAAACCTGTGAACTGGGGAAAATTTTCAGCCAACAGACAAAGGACTTCTATCCAGAACATATAAAGAATTTTTAAAAAATCAGGCTCCCAAAATTCAAAGACCCAATTAAATTTTCAAAGATTTTGGAGATTATTAGATTAATTTATTTATTTGCCAATATAAATGTAAAAGTACTCTAGTTTTGAAAAGTGAATGATGACTTTATATTTACTAATAAAAATTTTTATAGATGACTCCCTAATATTCTCCTATACTATTTTATTGATTATCTCTGGAAGAAATGTATTGGCTGAACAGTATTGGTCCTATGGAACATTAAAAAAAAATTGCATCCTTTTAGAGCTCTCAATTCCCACTGAGAATGAACTCCTTTGATGGTATTAAATAAATAATAAGAATAAAACTTATAACATCCAATGTCTGATCCAGCACCAGTGTAATGACTTTAAGGTAATGTTAAGTGCTTTAAAATTTTCAGTAAGTGCAAAGGGCAATGCACTGAATCACCCACTCACACCATAATGCCATTCCATTAGAGATTAATGTGGCCATTCTTGAATTTATTTTAATATTTGCACTATGATCTTTCTTAATTTTCCTTCCAATCATTGGGTGGAAACAATCATAGACTAAAGGTCTAAATAAATAAACAAAAATTCTATAGGGCTCAGAAATAGTTTGAAGATGAACCTTTCTATCACTGATGTTTAATACACTCTTCCAGAATCAAAATGAATAACGCTGAACAAGAATCTAAAAGGAGCTGTTGTAGGTACTGTGAATTAGCTAAGCATCAGGAGATGGGGAATCTTGCCTTTCCCCTCATTCTGTTATAAGTGAGATTGGTGACTGGTCCTGTACTCAGTCTTGGCCACCATATTTTTGTCTCTATAGTGACTGCTAGTGAGACAATGTCTACCTGCAATATTCCTTGAGCATATTATGAAATGAAAACATTGAGAAAGACCAGCATTGAACATTAGGGTGACTTGCACTGCAGTATGGGAGTTCCTCCTAAATTCTAACATAAGAACTTGCAAATTGTGAAAACCCTCTTCTGCATTGAGAAAACAAAATTCCTGCTCAAAGAAGATAAAAAACAATTACCTTTATTAACTTGCCTTGACTAATCTCACATTTATGCAAGGTCCTCTCAGAGGTGTCAGTGTGATCCAGAACCTAACTGCCCTGGGCAAAAAAAAAAAAAAAATCGTAAGTGGATTTCAATATTCTCATCCATAAAGTATACTTAGTTTTCAAGAGATAAAGCATGTGGAAAATCAAGCTAAACAGAAGCTTTCAGCAACAACTGAGCCTAGCAACTTCCTCCCTTCACAATAATATCAAGAATTTATTTCTCAAAACTTAAGTGTGAGAGTTTACTCAAATCCACTCTGATGTCATTCCTGGTAGATCCTGCTTTTCTGAGAAGCAAACATTGAGAACCATTTCTTCGCAACTTGGCAGCTACAGGAACTTGTGCCTCCCCTTTTGCATGAGCCCACTTCCTCTGTTCTGAAGACTGATAGGTAATTTATCATGCCTCCCTCTTTCCCAGCCTACCAAAAAAGCACACACTCAGGGTTTCTACTCCATCATAATAGCCAGGAGAACAATTGCAATTAGCATATTTTCCTCATCTTTTTTCCTACTCTTCTATTTTAACTTGTTGCTAAGCTGTTTTTTGTACACACTGAAAATTCTTTTGGAAAGAGGTGAACTACAAATACATACAACTGTAAATAATTAGCATAACATAAAAATTACACTTTCTGTCTAAAGAACAACATCCTTCATCTCTGAACAAGGATATTAAAATTAAAAGTGAATTTATTTGGAAGAGAACAGCATGATATCAGCAAAATTTAGACAAGTAGTAATTTGTTTATTAGATGCTTCATCAAGTATCTCAATACATTTTGCTTTATTAATCTCTTAGGGAAAATTGAGACCTCTCTGAACACTTAGCCTGCTCAATTAAATTAAATACTTTGTAAAAATACATGCTGCTAATTTTTAGGTGAGCATCTATGTTCAAAGTACAGTGAAAATATTTCAGAACCAGAAGCTCTGTGTTACTTAGGGGACTGTTTCATATTGTAATAAATCAAATTTCACCATCAATTCACGATTCATCATCAATATATATTTTTGTTCACCTAAGTTTGAAGGAGCCTTTCCCACTTAATAGGCAGATCTCCTCAGTGTAGTCAGATACCCATTGCCTTCCAACTTCGGCTTCACTAGCAAAACAATTGCAGTTGGCATTCCCTCAGGCATCTAGCTACTAAAAAAGGAAAAGAAAAGAGAGCATTGGGCTGAAAATAACATATCATTCCCATTCCGATTCCTTTGCTGAGTAGTAGTCAGTGGTCACATCTAAAGGCAAAACAAGGGTGAAAGAAGAAAGGAGAGGAAGTTAGGTGAACTAGGATACATAGATTGTACCTGTGTTAGCAGGTAGCTCCTCCTAAAAGTGACTCACCAACTAAACCTCTCCCTCTGGAGTCAGATTTCAGGTTCTTCTCACCTCAAACAAAGAGTTGAACAAAACAAGCAAATTCAGTGACCAAGTTTATTTGAGAAAGTAAACAGCAAGAGAGAAACAGTCTCTGCAGAGCAAGCTCCAGCTGAGTAAAAGAGGAAAAAGCAGATAAAAGTACACCCTGGAGGACGCAGGGCTGGCCACCATGAAGAAAACCATGGTAGTGAGCTCTTTGTGTCATCTCTGTCCTTTCATGCCATCCAAATCTCCAGGAAACCCATGAGCACTTCTAGGTACAGGTCCAGAGATGCAGCGATGGGATCCCACTCCTCAGGCTGATGTACGTGTCTAAGCTATCCTATTGAAAACCTGCTCAAGTTTTTTAAAAAAGGCCACTTGGGGAACTGTTCTGCACATGCTTTCTGGGATCTTGTAATAACAGGCCTCGCTTACTTGCCCAACCAGCTTTACCACATTCTAATCTCCTAGATCACCTGGGCTTCAAGATTCCAGCAATGATTCTGCTCTATTCAAAAAGGAAAAGAGGATACACACGCATCTGTGAATGGTGTGCCCTCCATACTACAGGCTCATGCCTTTCAACAATTTTAAGCTAACTCTTGTTTGCAAGGGCAAACGCAGAGTGATCATTTGATGGCATACACTGGCCCATGTCAGACAAAGGTACTAGCAGAGAAGAGCTACTGATGAAAAGAAAGATGAATAGAATCAAGAAGAAACAATGATAGATGAATAGTCAAGTAGACACCCGCCCAAGATCATAAAGTGACATTTCTCCTTCCATATTGTTGAGCCCAGGGGACCAAGATAAACTAGATGTTCCAGTTCAGACTCAATCTCATTTTCTTTTCATCAGTGAAAATTATTTGCTCAATATGTTATAAAATACAATGCGCTGGAAAGGTTTTTCTTAGCAATACATTACAAATCAGGAAATTGGCTTTGTCAGGCTGTATATCCTCATGCTTACTCAGTAAGGGTCTCAGTTGGTTTCTGGGTCCAGTTCAGCCAACTGAGATTACTTTTGTGCCATTCTGATTCTTCATAGGAAAAAAAAAATCAAGAGGGCCAGCTCAGTGGACTAAGCACCTGCTTTGGCAAGCACAAGAACCAGGGTTTGATCCCCGGTTCTGCATGCTACACCAGCCCCACCCCCAGGGCTTACTGAGCCAGGGAATGAGTCCAGGCATGGTGACACACGCCTATAATCCCAGTACTGTGGAGGCTGAAAACACAAGGATTGCTACAAGTTCAAGCTGCATAGTGAGACCCTGTACCAAATACATAAATAAAAAAAAAAATCAAGAGATTAAAGCACATAATAGCTAACTATCAACAAAGAACCAATGAAAAAACTCAACAATCTGAGTGGCAACATAAAACTAATTCAGCCTAAACATATTTTTAACATGTTCTGGCATCAAGATGAAACTAAGTTATTGCAATAAATGCATCCATTGATTGAATTTTGAGCCAGTAATGATTTTTAAATCCAAGTAGTATCTACTGTGGGAGGTATTTTTTCTGTATGTGAGACTTTCTAATCATTAATCACATGTCAACTTGAATGGATTAGCAAACTCCTATCAGACTATAGAGCACATTTCCATGTGCATGTGTGGACAACTAAGTTGTAGACCAGCAAACTATGGAACCAGCAAATAGGCTTGTAACCTGGATGGAATAAAAAGGAACAAAAGAACTTTCTGAGGCAAACTTGCACTGGCAACTCTCCAGCACCTCCAGGCCTTCAACCTTGGACTAATACTGCCTCTGTGATCTCTCTTGTTCTGTGGCTTTCATCTTCTGCAGTAACCATCTCCTGGAGCCTCCAGCTCTGCAGCATGGAGGTGGTGGTTGCTTACTCCGCCTCCTCTGACCCTGTAATTCTATATAATACATCTCTTTGCATGAATAGGAATACATACCCTTCTTTCAGACAACTCTAATGCAGACTTCATTTCTTATTAGGTTGTTTATTTGAACTTGCTCTCTTTTTCTGATGTGGGAATTTGCTGCTCCTAATTTTCCTCATAGGACTGCTTTCATTGCATCCCATAAGTTCCCATATGTTGTACTGGCATTATCATTTTGCTGTAGAAACTATCTAAATTCTTCCTTAATTTCATCTGTGACCCATTGGTTGTTCAGGAGGGTGTTATTTAATTTCTATGTGTTTATATAGTTATGAAGTTTCTTTGCCATTGATTTCCAATTTTATTAACTGTGATCTGATAATATACATGGTATAATTTAAATTCCTCTGCACTTACTTAAGCACATTTTATGGGCTAGCATGTTGTCTATTTTGGAGAAAGTCCTATGTGCAACTAAAAAGAATATTATTCTGTTGTAGAGAGGAACACTTTGTACATCTAGTCAGTCCATTTCTTCAAAAATTAGGTTCAGTTCTGATATTTATTTGTCTAGTTGATCTGTGATTGTGTGGTCCCCATTACAGTCGTATTAGTGCTTAATTTGATTTTTTTCCATTAATTTTGGATGTGATAGTATTTGGTGCTTACATATTTATGATTGTTATATCTTCCTCTTGGTTTGTTCCCTTAACAAGTATGTGGCGGTTTTTTTCTTTCTCTCTCTCTTTTTTTTTTTTTTTTTTTTTGATCAGTCTTAACTTGAAATCCACTTTGTCTGCAAGTAAAATAGCTTTTTCCAGATTCCTGTTGCATGGAGTACCATTTTCCATCTTTTGACTTCCAGGCTTTGTATTTCTTTCTGAGTTAAATGTGTTTCTTGTATGCAGTATATTGTCAGATCTTATTTCTTGATCCATTCTGACAATGTTTTGTTTGATTAATGAATTGAGAACATTTACACTGATGCTGATAAGACTTATCATTGATTTGACTTATCATTGTTATATTATTGTCCTGTTGTCAGTTCCCTTTCTTTACCTTCTATTTAATTGCTTTTAGATTCATTCTATTAGGATTTATTGAATAATTTTCTTGTTCACTGTCTATTTCCAGAATATCCTTCAGAATGCATAAACTTCACTTAATCGTATGCCTTTTACTGCTGTAGAATAAAGCAAAGTTTAAACAGAGCTTGGTCATTTTAAGAACCATGACATCACACTTAATCAAACCACATGAAAGTTCAATAAATAAATAAAGTTCATACATGGCTTTGTTACTACATAATGAATTCAGTAGATATAACCCAGGCTCTTGCATCATTGAGGAAAGAACTATGAAGCCTCCACCCAACACCAGTGAGAAGCAGCTACTTATGTTGCAGATTGTGGGAAGTTGTGATTAGGACAAGTCTGTGCAAACAAAAGATAGGGCAGACACTGAGAAGCAGTGCTGGGGAGACAGAATAGCAAAAGCACTGTACACAGATCATACACACAGCAGCCTCCAGAAAATCGGTTTTCAGACTCCGGAGGCTATGAATTTCAGCCTTGGTCTTCTTTCCAGGTGTGACTGACAGGTTGTTGAGTCACCTTCTTATGGACAGCTAACTTAGGTAGAAATATTACAGGTAGTCAGACAGAGCTGAGCCTTAAAGAGAGTCAGTAGGAAAGATGAAAGCACATCAAAACTGGAGATGCATCTGAGGAAGATTAAAATCACAATAACCAGACTGACATATTTCTCTAAGGAATAAACAAAAGCTTCAGATTATTGGTATCTCTGTTTTGAGGTTTCCCATATAAGCCACTACCTCAATAGGGGTATGTCATTTTCTTCTACCTACCGAGACTACGATGCTAAGACTGAAGTCAAGACTGAAACTATAGATTACTGACAAAGGTTAATGATGTCATTCATATGCCCTGCTTCTACTGGATCAACATTATCTAAACAGCTATTCTTGAAATGTTATTGGTTGATTTGTTCTATAAAGTTCTCAGAAAAGTGAGCTGTGTAGCAACCTATTTTGGGACCCCTTCTGTCTCTCAGGAGTTATTGCTTTTCCCTATTTCTATCCCCGTGTAAATTTTCCTACTCTTAACCTCCACTGTTCTTTAGAATTTATTCTTCCACTTTGGGGAATAAATCTCAGTGTATCTGATATCTAGCAGATTACGAATTATGTTTTTCCCTTTATCAGTCTCAGAGTCCATCAATGCACATGTGTTTCTCACAGTTGACTCTGATCTTTAATTACATTTGTGTCTGCAGTACATATTTCTGAACCCTTAAAATAAGACTGGAGAAGGGTAAAGGTCAGGCTAGGAGAACCAATATCCAATATCCATATGTTCTCCCCTGGAACATCAGAGAGTTACTTGATTTTTCTGATGTGATTCTCTACCTCTCTTAAGACAATGGAAGAAGGGATGATCCTAGGTGCTGTTTAAAATCGAGCGAATAGAAGGGAGTAACTTTCTTTGCTCCATTCTTTCTAACTGTATCAGTGTCTTAATTAATTATCTGAGGAAAGTACAGGAAGATTAAGTAATTTAAAAAAATCATTTAAGTCCAGGCATGACAGCACCCACCTGTGATTCCAGAACTCAGGAGACTGAAGTAGGAAGATGACCAGGAGTTTGAGGCCAACCTCAGCTGCACAGTGAGTTCAAGCCAATTTGAACTCTAAGGGGGGAAAAAAGAAAGAAAAATGCCATGTGAAAAAGTAAATACTAATTTTCACCAACTGGGTGTTTTTCTAGCCAGTAAGAATGCCATTCAGTGAACAGCTGGATGCCTTACTTAAATGAAGAATGAGGAAAAACAACTCTCACCCATTCAGCAGCAGGGATTATGAAAGGTGACCGGATTATGGGGGCATTACAACTTGCTTGCTTTTCAGAAGATATAGTTAGAGGTAGATCACTGAGGAATTGGCCAAGGAGGATTTGCCCCCTGGTAACCTTAACATGAGCAGTTTCCTCCACTGCAGATCCTTCCAGTATGTCATTCCCACCTTGGAGTCTAGCCAAGGGTTAAGACTTCTGAAACTGTGAGCTAAAATAAACTTCAAGTAGCAGGTGGTTGGTAGTGTGTCTTGGTGGTGAGAAAAGTGACTAGGACAGTGCCCAATCCAGGGAGTAGCTGTTGCAGGAAAGAGGACACCTCCCTGGCCACACACTTAAGGACACCACCTTAGTCACCTCTCTAGCAACTCTCAGTGCCTCATCTGAGTTCAGTGTTCACTGTGTCTCCACGCAAGCAGCCCAAAAAGAACTAACAGCATCACAATTTGATAACTAAGCAGCAAATCATCTGGACTTTGCTTAATTTTATTACCAGATCTTACTAAAGAAGTCTGATGTGTTTGCAGAAACAAGCAGGCAGCATAAGCAAGAAAGGACTAAATTCCGCCCAAGAAGAGGTGATGGGGAGCAATGAAAGGAGGAGATTCAGAGAAGACTTCATGGGTAACAGTTGAAAAGTGTTTTCAAAAGCAGGAGGAGGAAGGAGGTGACAGGGAAGGATACTCTTTCTAAAATGTGCAAACAAGGAAAATGGAGTACAGAAGGCTAGAGAGTTTGAACCTTATCCTGTGTGTGACAGAGTTACTGACAAATTTGAGCATTAGGAGAACAAAATAAAAAGATTGTTTTTCTGACAATGATATAGAGGATAAGTTCTGTCCAGGGACCAGGAAGGAGAAAAACTATGTTAGTTGTTACAATGTCAGCTTACCATATGTACTATGACAAAATTCATGGTCAGAATACTGCATATCCCTCAAACCAGCCCTTCAATGGGCTCACTAACAGCAGGAAATTTTGCAGGCAAATGTTCTTAATCCAAACATAGGGGCCAGTGAGATAGATCAGTGCACTGAGCACTTGCTCAGGCAAGTGCAGAGACCAGGATTTGATCCACAGCACCACATGCTGCACCGGCCCTGCCCCCAGACACACTGAGCCAGGTGTAGTGGCGTGAGTCTGTGATTCCAGCACTGGGGAGACTGAAAATGAGCTGCAGAGTGAGACCTCGTACCAAATACATTAAAACGAAAAGAAAACAAACACAGGCATTTCCAAGTAATAATGTGAGCTCAAGTTTTATTTATAAAAGGTATGGAAATTATTCTTTTTATTGATGCCTTTCAACTACACATTACCTTTTGTCCCTTACACTTTATGATTCAGATTGGTGCTTCTCTATATATTTGCAAAGAGGAGCTGTGGGGGTTTCTTTTTCCAAGCTGTTTCAGGCTGAAACATTTGTCAAGTATAATGATAAAGTATTAGGGAAATAAAATGAACAAGCAAAACAAGACAAAATAAAAGACTTTTCTAATTTCATTTAACAAACCTAAAATAATTCTATGCAATTGCTACCAAAGGTTCTGAACATCTGCTCTCAATTGCCATCATGGACTAGTAAGGTCTGCAGACCAGCTCAAATCCATAGGCCATACGATGAAGGGCAACTGTCCAGGTACCACAGGTCCAAATGCACAGGAACCCTGGAAGCCTCTAAAGATACCTTGAACTCCCCTCATTTCTCCATCTAAGAAGCTGAGCAAGATAACACTAAAAACAGCCTTGCATCATGAAACAATTTTTTATTTAAACAAAGCAACATTTTTACTAGATTTGGATCATGGGGATGTTTCTCCCCTATATCTCTTTTGTTTTCAGCAACCACTGAAACCAATATTTAAATATGTTAGCACTGATGAGCAATGCCAGGAAAAAATATAATCAAACAAAGTGACTAAATTAATAATTTATAGACTAACAACTATGTGAAAATATAAGGCATGTGGAATTAAATTAGAAAAAAAATGCAATCCAAATTAGAGTGCCTCAATTAAATTAGATTCCCCAGCAGTGTTGTAACTTTAGTTAAAGCCAGTAGCACTACAGTGACCTTATCTTCACTGACAGTAACCTGACTTAGAGCATATGTGGTATATTTCAAGCACTTTATAAATACTTTTGTGGATGTTTTTTCTTGAGCTCAAATGGTAAGAGGATCTTCCCAGGTTTCTCTTCATAATGTAATAAATACAGTTATTTGCAAGCATTGTTATGCCACAGAGACTGCCTCTTTAAATACGTCCCCAACAATACCTCTAAGACAAGCATTTTAAATTCCTACTTTTAAGATGAGAAAATTTAGGATCAGAAAGTGTAAGTAAGGCTGGAGATCCCCTGAGTCAGGTTCGTATTCCCTTTTTGTAAACGAGACAGAGATGTGAGATTTACCCTTCCCAGGGTAATAAAAACCACTGCCACCATATAGGTCAGTCCCATCACTGTGCCTATGGGCCTTCTAAATAGTTTAGTTTTGAAATAATTTTGTGCTGAGACAAAAATTGGAAAAATATTTCAGAGATTACAATATGAAAACAGAGCACCACATAATTTTTTTATCCTGTGACCCTGACAATTTTAACAACTTTACAACCAATGTGCTATTATAAAGTCCTGGAAATGAACGTTACTATAGTGCTACTAATTTTTTTAAATAATTTTACTTTATTTTGAAAAGTAAGTACAAAAATCAGAAACAAGGATAGAAACAGGGTAATATAAAAGAATACATGTTACAGATTTTCACAACAAGAATAGCTGATTAACAATGGCTGGTGTATTACCTATTTTTTAATCTTCTATTCATTTTAATGAGAAAAAAAGATAAATTACCAATGAAACAGTTTCAAAACAGGTTAGAATGGCAGTTACAATAATTAATACATTGCATATTGTTGTCTTCATAGTAGTTATTCAGATGTAGACATCATATCTTATCTAAACAAAAAGTTACATTCTTAGTTGTATAGGTCTTGCTTTAAATTAGTCTTAACCATCTAGCAGAAAAGTATAATCACGAGGTAAAAAGTAATGCCATACTAATATGCTGAGATGGAAAAGGCTCAAGTCAACAACTTCTGACAAATGCCCGTTCTGCTGATAACCCACTACTTTTCTGGACTATTGGACTATATTGGGTTATTTGGCTGAATTCAAGTATATACAGTCTGTAGACTGGTTTCAATTATGGAAAGATCCTTTAAAGACTGACCCAAATACAGTTTCTTTCACTACAGAGAAACACCCATCTCTGACAAAGCAAAAAAAGAGGGGTATAAATCAAGGAATTTTTTTCCAAAATTTTATTGAAGAACCAATAGCAATGAGAAAATTTCAAATCATATTAGTAGGATAGAGTCAATAATTAATACATTGCATATTGTTTTCTTAGTGGTTATTTGTTGTACCAGGTGCATACATGGTATTCTATTTACAAACACAATTAGAGCAGATGCCTCTATTCAATAAATTAAAGAGAATGTAGCTGTATACCTATCCTTTTTTAAAGCTCAATTATAGTACAGTTTCAATAATTAATACTGTCTACATTGTTATCTTCCTAGTGGTTATCCATAGTACAAGAAGCTAACGGGATGTCCTGTCCAAATGCTATTAGTGCAAATCTTTCTTCTCATAGAATTATGCAAAAGTACTGCATATTTATCCTAGCTGTACTGTTTATACAAACACAGAATGGTCCTTCCTTTCTATCCCCTTTTTTTTGTTAGTCCTGTCAGAGATGGGTATTGTATTGTCATTCAATTATTATAGGTGCTTGAATTCAGCGAAACAACCCAACACAGTCCAGCAGTCCACAATAGCAGTAGCTTATCCAAAGAAGTTGTTTACTAGAGCCATTTACAGCTCAGCATATTATAATGGCTTTATTTTATATACCTCCTTTTTATACTTTTCTGCTGGATGGTTAAGGCCAAAATAAAGCAAGACATATATAAGAAAAATGTAATTTTTATATCTGATGAGGTCAATCAAGTCTCCGCAGGATTTATCCTGTAAGCCTGCACCTCACTTTGTACATCACCCACATGGCTATCAGTATCAGCCATGTGGATGAATCATGGCCATTGCTTGACCAGTTTGCTCCCTGCAAAAGCCTGAGAGAAAGTTTTCTCTCCATGAGACTCTCCTTAGGCACACTATAGATTATCAATTACATTCCTCTGTGGCTCCATAATATCCTTGATCAGAAAATTTGGTGCACAACTGAGTTCCATGATGTTACAATACAGGTTCTCCTATGTCCTGAGTCTTCACTGACCTTGAAAAGCTAGGGCCAAAATGTTTGCTGACCTTGCAACCCTTCGATTTCTCCAAATTTGATCTGAAAACTTAGGCTGTTAACCATCCAGAAGAGAAGCTGATTATTACTGTTCAACATATGCAGTTTGGTTTACCCTAACTATCTGACTAAATTCTTTTTAGTTGTTCTTATAGCTTTCTATTTATATTGCTTCTTTTCATTTCTTATACTTGGGAGACTACATGATATTTGCACATGTGTGTCTGGGTCATTTCACTTATGAGTATATGTTCTAGTGGCATCCACTTCAATAAAATGCTTCAAGTTTATCATTCTTTATAGCTGAGTAATACTCCATTGTATAAAAATACCACATCGTTTTCAACCATTCCTCATGTGACAGGCATCTTGGTTGTTTTCAAGATTTGGCTATCACAAAGTGTGCTGCTATAAACATAGGTACACCTATATTACTATGATATGATGTTTTCAGTTCCTCTGGGAAAATTCCCAGTAGGGGGATAGCTGGCTTGAATGGGATTTCCAGTCCTAGTTTTGTGAGGAGTCTCCACACTGATCTCCACAATGGTTGCACCATTCTACACCAACAGTGTAGAAGGGCTCCTTTTTTCCACATCCTTTCCAACATTTGTTGTTGGTTGATTTCTTTGTGACAGCCATTTTTTCTGGAGTGAGATGTTTTAGCTTGCATTTCAAGGATGCCTAGTGATGTGGAGCATTTTTTCATATATTTCGTTGCTTCTTTAATTTCGTCCTCTGAGAAGTGGGTATTCATCTCAGATGCCCACTTCTGGATTGGGTCTTTAAATGTAGGGGCCCTAATATATCTTAGTTCTTTACAAATTCTAGAGAGCAGACCTTTGTCTGAGTGCTTATTAGTAAAGATTTCTTCAAAATTTGTGGGTTGTCTTTTCACTTTGTTGATAATTTCATTGATGTGCAAACACTTCTCAATAAGAATTGGTCCCAGTTGTTAATTATTTCAAGTGTTTCCCACGCAGATACATGTTTGTTCATGAACTCTTTGCCTACCCCTATGCCTTCAAGAGTTCCTCCTACTTTCACTTCCAGGAGATTGAGTATTTCTGTTTTAATGTTTAGCTCTTTAATCCATTTTGACTTTAACCTAGTGCATGGTCATAAACTGGGTCAAGTTTCAGTTTTCAGCATGTACAAAGCCAGATTTTTCAGTACCATTTATTAAAGAGGCTATCTTTCTTCCAGTACATGTGTATGGCCCCTTTGTTGAAGATCAGGTGGCTGAGTGTGTTTGTAGTGGCCTCTGCATCTTCTAATCTATTCCACTGATCCTCAGGCCTATTTCTTTGCAACTTCCATGTTGATTTTTATCACAGTAGCTTTGCACTATAATTTCAAGTCAGGAATTGTGATGCCTCCTGCCTTGTCTTTGTTGGCCAGCATTACCTTTGCTATTCTAGGTTTTTCTGGTTCCAAATAAATTTTAGGAATGATTTCCTTAGGTGTGGGAGGTATGTTGGTGGCAGTTTAATAGGGATTGCATTAAATCTGTACAACAATTTTGGGAGTATGGACATCTTCAAGATATTTGTTCTTCCTATCAAGGAGCAGGGAACAACTCTCAATTCTCTGAAATCTATGACCATCTCTTTTCTTAGGGTGCTGTAATTTTCCATGAAAAGATCTTTGACTTCCTTGGTTAAGTGAAATTCCATTTTCCATAGTGCTATTGTAAAAGGTATTGTTTCTATTGTTTCCCTTTCTGTGTTTGTTATCTGTATAGAGGTATGCTATTTACTGTTGAGTACTGCCTTTGTATCCTGCTATGCTACTGAATTTGTGTATCAATTCTTGTAGCTTCTTGGTGGAGTTTTTTGGGTCTTCCAAGTAAAGTATCACATCATCTGCAAATAGTGATAATTTAACTTATTTACTTATTCTTATTCCTTTTATTTCTCCCTCTTGTCTTATGGCTGTAACTAATGATTCCAAAACTATATTGAATAAGAAGGGTGATAGAGTACATCCTTCTCTTGTACCAAATCCAAAAGTAAAAGATTTCAGTTTTCTCAGAATTTAGAATTATATTAGCTGTTGGGTTGTCATACCTTTTTTAAAATTGAGGTAGAGGCCTTCTACTCCAATTTTCTGCAGGACTTTGAACATGAATGAGTGTTGGACCTTGTCAAAAGCTTTTTCTGCATCAATTGAGATGATCATGTGGTTTTAGATTTTACTCTATTAGTATAGTGTATTATATTTATAGATTTTCAAATATCAAACCATCCTGGCATCCCAGGGATGAATCCTACCTGGTTGTGGTGTATGATCTTCTTGATGATTTGCTGTATTCTATTTGCTAGGATTTTATTGAGGATTTTTGCATTTATGTTCATGAGGGAGATTGGCCTGTAGTTCTCTTTTTAGTTGTATCTTTGCCTGGTTTGGAATCAGTGATTTTGGGAGGACTGCTTCCTTTTCAATTTCATTGAAGAGTTTGAGGAGTGTAGGGATTATGTCTTCCATAAAATTCTTGTAGAATTCAACTGTGAACCCATCAGGACCTGGACTTTTGTTTGTCGGCAGGCTTTTAAGTGCATTTCGTATCTCACAGGCTGTTATTGGCTTATTGAGAGTTGTTCTATCTTCTTGATTCAGTTTTGGCAATTTGTACCTTTGGAGGAATCTGTACATTTCTTCTGTGTCTTCTATTCTGTGAGCCTAAAGATTCTCGAAGTACCTATTGATAATCTTCCGAATTTCCACTGGGTGTGTGGTAATTTCACCTTTTTCATTCATTATTGCTTGTATTTGAATTTTTTCTTTCCTCCTCTTTTTTTTTTTTTCAAAAATTTCCTTTATTTATTACAGTGTCTTGCTACACATCACAGATTCTTTTTTTGCGGGGGTGGGGGGTGAGCTCAGCCCGCCCTGCGGGGAGGGGCTGGCATGGCATGTGGTGCTGGGGCTCGAACCTCAGTCCCTGAGAGGCGCTCTAGACGGCTGAGCTATCTTGCCAGCCCTCTTTCCTCTTCTTGATGAGGTTAGTGTGGGGCTTACCAATTTTGTTTAGTCTTTCAAAAGACCAGCTTTCTGATTCGTTGATTCTTGGAACTGTTTTCTTCATCTCAATTGAATTTCTGCTCTAATCTTTATGATTTCTTCCCATCTTTGGGCTCTGGGTTTGGTTTGCTCTTCCTTTTCTAGATGTCAAAGGTGCAACATTAAGGTGTTTGTTCCCATTCTGTTTTCGTAATGTTTCAGTTCATAGCTATGATTTATCCTCTGAAAACTGCTTTCATCACATCTCATAAATTCCAATAAGTTGTGGTTGAATTTTCCTTGAATTGTAAAAAATGTTGAATTTCGTGTTTAGCTTCATCTGTGACCAATTGACTGCTGAGTAGGGAGTTATTTAATTTCCATGTATTTAGGTGTTTTTTCTGGTTTCTTTAGTCATTTATTTCCAGTTTCACTGCACTGTGGTTAGATAATATGCATGGATTATTTCTGTTTTCTTGCATATACATAAGTATGACCTATGGACTAGTATGTGGTCTATATTAGAAAATGACCCATGTGCAGCTGAAAAAAATGTGTATTCAGCTGTGATTAGGTGGAACCTGTATATGTCCACCAACTCCAATTTTTCCAAGCTCTGGTTCAGTTCTGTTATCTCTTTGCTAATTTTTTGTCTGGTTGACCTATCTTTTTGAGATAAGGGGTGTTAAGGTCTCCTGTTAAGATTGTGGTATTGGATATTAGAATTTTCATGTTCATTAAAATTTGTCTTATATTGTTGGGTACTACTGTGTTTGGTGCATAGATATTTATGAGTGTTATCTCTTCCTCTTGAATTTTTCCCCTAACCAAAATATAGTGGCCTTCTTTATTTCATTTGATTCTTCTTTGTTTCAAGTTGAGACTGTATGAAAACTGGATTGCTATCTATGCTTTTTTGTGAAGTGCTGGTGCATGTAGTATTGTTTTTAATCCTTGGACTTTAAGCTTATGAAAGTCTTTTTGAGTTATGTGTGTTTCTTGTATATAGCATATTGTTGGGTTTTGTTTCCTAATCCAATGTGCCAGTTTATTTCTCTTAATTGGTAAATTGAGTCCACTTACATTGATGGTTATAATTGATATGTGTTGATTTATGATGGACATGTTATTTACCTGCTGTTGTTTACTCCTTTTGTCCTGTTTTTATTTGTTTGCCCTATTTAGTGAGTTCATTCTGTTCTCATTTGTGTAGTTCTGGTTATTTTGGTCTCTCTCTAGAACATCTTTGAGTAGCCTGTGTAGGGTTGGCTTTGTCATCATGAAATTCTTTAGTTGTTCTTTGTCGTGGAAGTATTTCACTTCTCCATCAAACTTGAAAGACAGTTTTTCAGGGTATAATAGTCTGGGCTGGAATTTTCTTTATAGAGGACTTGAAGTACTCTGTTCCATGCTCTCCTTGCCTTCATGGTTTGTGAAGAGAAGTTGGCTGTAGTTCTGATGGGTTTTTCTTGTTATGTGATCCACTTCTTTTCTCTAGCACCTTTCAGTATATTACCCTTTGCTGGATTTCTAGGACCTTGACAATTATATATCTTAGTGTGTTTTTAGTTGGGTTGAATTTATTTGGTTTTCTGTATGCTTTGGTTACCTGAATGTTGGATTGTTTCCTCATATTTGGGAAGTTTTCTGCTATTACATTTGCCCATATTCTTTTTATATCATTTGTATTGACTCCTTCATTCTCATTTATGCCAATTAATCTCACATTATTCATCTTGGCATCATCTTGCAGGTGATGGATTATTTTTTCCTGCATTCTCATTGTTTTTAAGAGATCCTTTCTCACCTTTTCACTAGCTGCACCAGTGTCTTCAAGATTCAAAACTCTGTTTGCTTTCACTCAAACGGTTTTGTAGACTTGTGATTGAGATTTTAAGTTCCTCTGTATCTGTTTGACTCTGCTTCATGCAGTCTATTTCTTTCCTGTATTGCTCAGTCAAGGAACCTGTCATATTTCTAATCTCCATTTTTTAAAAATCAATGTCTTCTTTAGAGGTAGCTATTAATTCTTTTACTATAGTTTTTTTCAAGTTAGGTTTCCTGCATATGTGTCCATATTTGATTCTTTAGATGCTCTGAATTCAGTGGTTTCTTTTTTTATTTCAGAAATTATTTTTGTTCTGAGTTCCTCTTTATGTTTCTGCTGTTGTTTCTCTGGGTGGCCATTGGTTCCCCCTCCCCCATGTTTCTGTATTAGATTCTTTATTTCAGATGCTATGTATTCAGAAATTTCTTTTTTTATTTCAGGCATCAATTCTGCTGTGAGTTCCTCTATACCTTTCTGCTGTTGTTTTTTACTTCCAACGCTGTTAGTTCAATCATTTCAGCTGACCTAGTGTCCTGTGCACTTGTCATGGGAGGCCTTGAGGCCTGACATTGCATTTTGCTCCTTGTCTTTGTCATTTTGTATAGCACTGACCTCTGACCTTTGGTGTAGTTATAACCTTAGCACCTAATGAGATTTGGGTGCAGAACTATTAAGTTTGAGTGTATCCAGTTCTGCCTGGTTTAAGTCTAGCTGATGTGTTCAGCTCCTTTTTGCAGCAGCCCTTAAAAGTGAACCTGTTGTGCCCCTGTCCTAGAGAGCACCAGGGAGTGCAGAAGCTCTCACACACACTCTCTGGCCTGGGCTGGACTGGATTGGGGGCCAAGAGATCACAAAAGTTCTCACTTGCTCAGCGGGTTTGGCCTCAGGTGCTCTGGAGGATTGCAGTGGTCCTGGGGATGCAGTAGAGAGTCTCACTCATGCAGGTGACTGAGTTTTGATCTGGAGGCATCCTGCCAGCAGTGCAGGGAAGCTGGAAGCTCTCCCACACACTCATAATGCTAGGCTGGGCTGGATCGGGGTGGAGGAGTCACAAAAGTTCTCTCACTCGGCGGGCTAGGTCGGGGGCTCTGGAGGGTTGCAGTGGTTCTGGAGGGAACAGTAGAGAGATCAAGGAACATTTTGTAGTGAAAAAATATATATTTGTATATACTAGATAGCTAGGACAGATATACAGCTACTTTCTCTTAGTACAGTATCATTAATTAAGGTGCCAGTTCTAATTGAATTTTTCCAGGTTTCCTGTTAGTGTCATCATTCCTCTTCTAGGACCCCAGCCTGGATCCCACATTTCAGTTTTTGATGTCTTCTTAGGCATTACCATTGATGTTATATTGTCAATTTGGATTTGTTCGATACTTTTGCATGATTCGATACCACAAAGATGGTGAATCACAGAAAGGATAAGCCCTTGTTGGTGCATTATGGCTAGGGACATATGTAGATAATCTGTCTTACAATTGGTGATATTAACCTTGATCACTCGATTAAGGATATTGTCTGTTAGATTTGTCCACTATAAAGTTACTGTTTTCCTTTTATGATACTATTTATTGAGATCCGATTGGAAAGGAAAAACAGTCTTGGAGGGTTGGATGAGAAACTAAAATAAACAAGAGTAGCTCAGCAGGAACAAAATAAATACCTGCAGAACCCCAGAAAGAGCCTAGAAATTGTATTAAAATCTTCACATTGCTTTTTATATCTTAGATCTCACTTACCCTCAAGTTTAGGCAAAACATGTGGCCTTCCAGCTAAAACCACATTTTCAATTCGACAAGGCCCATAACCAGGCTGTCATCAATGGCATATGAGCAGGAGATGGTTAGTGTGCTTCATTCAAAAGGAATTGCTTATGTCAGTGACCTTGCTTTCTTTGACCATGACCTGAGAATAGTACTTCTTAATCATGCCTATGCCCTTGCAGTATTCCAGTGAATCTGTCCCTGACCTCAACAAATGTTGTTTTCATTACATAAAGATGTGATGAGTTCTAAGGGAAACCAATCATAAAGAAATATTTATTAATTTTTTTAAACCTTTTATTTTTATATGATGCAGTAAAATCTAGCAAGGGGAAATGTAACCAGTAATACTTTCAAAGTAATAGTTTGTACTGTACGTTACATGAGATAACTGTAATATGCAATGAAAATGATTGTGACTTCCCTTGTTTGCAAAATCATTAACCACCACCAAGGATCATCGCCTATAACAGAAGGAGATGTTATATTTCCTTTAGAGGCTTCTTAATGAAGTTTATTGACATCCTAAATGCCTAGCCTCCAGATTAAGAACCCATGCCATTATGCATGTCCAGGCAGCACTACAGAAGGAGTCTGAGACCCTGGATGGTGCAGGAAACAGAAATACCTGCCCACCCTGGATTCTCATCCTGTTGATTTCTTAAATATCATTTTATTTATTTATGTATTTATTTATTGATTGTATTTTAGAGAAGGGCTGTACATGGTGTTCAGGTTCTCAC
The DNA here is from genome assembly GCA_004027165.1 of Ctenomys sociabilis. Taxonomy (NCBI): domain Eukaryota; kingdom Metazoa; phylum Chordata; class Mammalia; order Rodentia; family Ctenomyidae; genus Ctenomys; species Ctenomys sociabilis. Next base: position 23,403 of record PVKA01032103.1, read on the forward strand.
TGCTAGATTAGACTCGTAGTGATCTGCCTGTTTATAGGCTCCCAAGAGCTGGGATTACAAGCACACTGCCACCACATCCAGTCTCAATTGCCATCTCAGGGCACACTGGGGGCAGAGCCAGCACAGCAGGCCCAGGGATTGAACCCTCAGGCCCTATGCCTGCTTATAGGTGCTTTAATCTGCTGAGCTATTTAGCCAGCCCTAAATATCACTTTATAAAGAGAGAATTTCTGTTGCTTGAACTACTTTCTGTATCTATTTTGTTGTATTGGTTTCCTACTTATCATTGCTGAGATGTACTCCAACTCAGGGATTCTCAATCATTTTGGTCTTAGGATTTCTTCAAAATCCTTCAAAAATTACTGAGGTTTTCAAAGAACTTTTATGTAGGTAATACACACCAATATGTACCACATTAGAAATTAAATCTGAGACTTTTATTTTTCTAATTCATTAAAAATAACACTAATAAAACCATTACATGTGAATGTAAATAATGTTTTTATGAAAAATAGCTGTTTTCCGAAACAAGAAAAAAGTTAATGAGAACAGACATTGTTTCACATTTGTGAAACTCTCTTTAATGTCTGCTTTAATAGAGGACAGCTGGATTCTTATAGCTGCTTCTGCATTCAATGTTTGCTGCATTGTCTTGGCTGAAGGATAAGAAAATCCAGCCTCACACAGATATGTACTTGGAAAAGGGTGGAGTATTTTAATAACCACTTTTGATAATTATAGATATTCTTTGTGATGCTATACTAAAACTTGACAAGTAGTAATTTCTTAAAAGTTAGTTAAAATGTGGTTTCTAAAATCATATCAATGCACTTTTAATACTTTTGTTAACATTCAAGTCTGCCATTACCCATGCACAATTTTTTCACCATGCACAATTTATAACATTATGAATTGGTCATTTTGGGAATACTAGTTTATTCAGTTTTGTAAAACTTCCAAATATTGACATGTTTCATTATACAATATATGTAATCACTATAGATCTCATTAAAAAGTTTCTCATTTTAGGAAACTGTCTAGTTCATGGTGGTGGATATAAACCTTCCAAAATTATAATTTTCACTTGAAAGCTCAAATGTTATCATTGGCAACAAATACTGTCAGTTGTTTTCCTTGAAGTGACAGGATTACTTGACTTCGTTTTTGAGGATATGACTGCCAAATACCATAGCCTGTCTGTCAGTCGTTCTTTCAAGTAAAAATGCCTTTCCATGAAAGTGATTAATTCAACTCATAGCTTAAACAATTGTGCACACACTTTCTCTTGAGTCAAGCATTACACTCCACCATGCAGAAGTCTGTTCTGTGTGCTTTGTGCTCTGCCACCAGGACATTAAATGTACTCAAGGGTTACATTTCATTAATAATTTCTATTGCTTTACCTAGGAATTTCACAAGTGAAGCAGGCTTCTTTTTCCCATGCATGCAGGGTCGTGAAAAATACCATCACTACTAGTACTTTTGGTAGCACTTCTTTGATTCATACTGAGGAGGGAGTAATTTTTTTTTTTTTTTTAGCTGTCCTTGTTTTTTGCACCATTCTTGCAAATATTCATCCACTGAAAAGAACAAATAAAATAATAGAATTCTCATGGAAATAATTTGAGCTGTGACACACTCAAAACATCTGAAAGGGTCCTCACATTAAGAGCCACTGCTCTTGTGCTGGTGAGATAGCTCAGCAGTCTAAGCACCTGCCAGGCAAGTGCAAGGACCCAGGTTGAGACCCCCAGTATCACATGCCATGGTGGCCCTGGAATGATGGGCACCACAATACCAGGCATGGTGACGTATACCTGTAATCCCAGCGCTGGGGAGGCTGAGACAGGAGGATTACTACAAATCTGAACTGTGTAGTGAGACCCAGTATTCAATAAATTAATTGACTTAAAAACTTTTAAAATAAAAAAATCAAGGAGTCACTGCTAGAACCTTATCCAGTTCTCAAGTCATAAAGCAGGCAGTGAACTGGATGTGGGCTTCTCCAGAAAAGGGCCATAAGGTGACAAGAGATAAGTCAGTGGGACTTGACTGTTAATAACCTGGCCTAAGTCATGACCCCAGGGCCAGGGAGTCTTCCCTCAGAGAGAAATTTGATTCCACTGCTCTGGCCCTCACCAGGCTGGCACGTGACTTCTTGTGCCAAGGCCTTCAATGCCAGCAACAGCTCTTAGGTTCATAGTAAGTATAAAAATTTATCCCTCATTTCCCCTACTTTTTGGACCACATAACATTCCCAACACACTCCCCACC
>PVKA01032104.1:0-25642 GCA_004027165.1 Ctenomys sociabilis
TATCTTCTTCTTTTTTTTTTTTGGCGGAACTGGGGATTGAACTCAGCCCCTTGCACTTGCCTGGGAAGCACTTATTCCACCGAGCCATCTCCCCAGCCCCTAGTTTTGCTAATTTTTTCATTTCTGCTGTTGCATTTGTTAACTGTAAGGTTTTCGCATCAGGACCTTCACAGATACCAAAAATCTATTGATTTTTATGTTCCTTATAAAATTATGTATTATTTCCATACAACTTTCACATAAAGAATATTATCACATATACTTTAAAAATCTTTAAATGATTTATTATATCTAACACAATACAAGGTATATAATTAGCTGTTATGTTGTTTAGGAATTGATAAAAAATCTGTATGTTAAGTGCAAATGCAAATTTTTTCTCTTAAAATTGTTTTAAAATTTTATGTATTTGGTGCAGGGTCTCAGTACGCAGCTCAGACTCAGTGATCCTCCTGTTTTCAGCCTCCCCAGCACTGGGATTACAGGCGTGTGTCACCATGCCCAGACTCAGTTGCTGGCTCAGTGCTCCTGAGGGTGGGGCTGGTGTAGTGTGTGGCACCAGGGATCAAACACTGGTCCCTGCACTTGCCAAGCAGGTGTTTAGTCTGCTGAACTATCTCTCCAGCCCCTCTCAAATATTTTTTTTAATTTCAGGTTGGTTGAATCTAAATTCATAGACTGCAGATACACAAGGTTGTACCTGAACAATGTTGCCACTCATTGACCACAGCACTCATTTCTGCTGTCAGATTGAGCTTTCAAAAATGTCTCATCGAGACACTTCCCCTTGTAGAAGTTCCCTGTGGGCTCTTATTATCTCTCCGAGAAAATTAGACCTCTGTAGGCACACTAAGCGTGCTGGGAGGTGGCTCCTGCTCCCTGAAGCTTTACTGTGCTCTGAGTTCCAGAAGCCCCGGGACTCCTCCAGGCCAAGCTGTTTACAGGGTGCTCTGGGTTCCAAGTCCATCCTTTTCCCATCTTGCCCTGTGTGCCTGGCTGGCTCCTCCTCGGTCTCCAGGACAGCGCTGACCCCAACTTACCCGGGGACACCTTGCTCACTGACCATTCCTACCCCTTTTGCTTTCTTAGCTCCATTCCATCTCAGCAGTCACTCTTAGAGACTCTGATTATTTTTCATGGCCTTTGGGTAAGTGGCAGGGGCAGAGGTGACATGGAGGCAGTGGGGGGTGAAGAGAATTTGGAAGCACCTGTGTGCTGCCCATGTAGCACTGGTGTGCTGAACGGGACTCTTATTCAAATGAGCCTTTAGAACTCATGTTTCACTGGGACATAAAGAGGAAGCACTGTAATTGAGCTCTGCTCTGCTTTCTTTTTAAATGAACAAAGCCAGTCTGAGACAACAGACAATCATGGGCCACACAGATATTTTAGGAGCTACTTATCCATCCTCAAAGGAATTGTTTTATGCAGAACAAAGAGGTATACGAAATATATCTTTGAAGCCTTTTATTCCTATGTATTTTTGCTTCTGCTGTTATGATTCCCTTCTAGCAATGGCTAAGATTCAACAAATGCACCTGCCTTCAGCCTTGCATCAGGCAGTTTTCTGGACCTCACTTAGGTAAAGCAGTGCGACAGTAGGACAGGAGTGGGACTGTCCTATTGGGCAGTTTTCTAAGTTATGAAGTTGAACCAGTACATTGCTTCCTGATGAAATCCACCATTACTTAGGAATTATTCATGTGTGTGTGTGGGGGGGGGGGAGAGAACCTATCTCTATTCTTCAAGGGGCAGCATTTAGGCCTCTTCTCGCTTTTCTCCTCCCTTCAGCTCCTCTATTCATGCCATGCTGACATTGGTGAGGGGAGCGCCCTTCCAGGATTGGTTCTGGCCGTAGACGCACAGATAACTGAGGTGATACATCATTTCTTCCTGTGCCTTGCAGCAAAGAGGCACCCAGAGAGACAGGGGAGGAAATGGGAGATTCCTGTGAAAGGGCAGGGGCTCATAGACAATGACTTCCACTCTGCCTAACCAGGGCATCTTGCAACATTCGAAGGCATAAGCTCTCCCTACGATGCTGTGATGGCTTTATACTGGAATTATTACCTAGCAGTCACTTTGACAGAAATGGATGGAGTGTTGGAAACTGAACGTTCACTCAAACGGCAATCTTTTTGTTGTTCTATGTTGTCTTCTCTCCCTCCCCTTTTCCATTGTTCCCCCTCTCTTTCTTTCTTCCTCTCTTATTTGTGACTTTTAATTTAAATGCTCGTGAAAAAAAAGGACTTCATTAGGAGTGACTACCAAAAATTCATTTAAGTAGTATTTACAAACTAGACATCCATCATGTTCAAAGTAGGGGCTACCGCTTACAATGGGTGCTGGCCCTGGGACTTGTAAGTTGAAGGAATTTCATGGAGAAACATTCAGACATGCTCACTAGAACAGGAAGACTGTGAGCTATCCTACTGCATCTCATCTTCTAAAAGTTAAAAGAAATATGAGAGGGGTACAAAAAATCCTGACTAACTAGCAAATAATCCATGTTTGTTTTAAGATGGATCGAGACATAGGGAAAACCTGTACTATGGTGGAGATTAGGGAATTGCCCTCATTCCCAGTGACTTGAGGAACTTTTGACATTGGTGGCTATTAAATTGTTCATTGCCAAAAGGAAAGCTAATTGGAAATGCGTTGCCTAAGGAATGGCAGCTTCAGCAAGAGGTAGTAGTAGTGGAGGGAAGGCTGGGCAGAGCGCTCTAAGTGGGAAAGACCTGGGGGAGGGGGTGTCCAGCAATACGTTAAAGTTAAGTGGATGTGGAAAGAAGGACCGCCAGGGACTTCTACAGTTAGAGCAGCAGCTATATATAGCAGACAGCTGGACTTTATATCTGATCTGGCTCTTGGGTCTAACAGAAGCTAGGTGTTTAGAAAGTTGGTTACAACTTTTTAAAAAAAAATTCTTAATGTTTTTCTTTTGTCAGGTTTTGTTTCTTTTAAATTGCTGCTTCTTTCTCAACTGGTTCACTATTTATCACAGTGATTCTGGGTTCCACAAATCTATGCTTTCCTGAATTTTATTGAACCAATCTGCTCCTTAAAATTTATTTTTGTTTCTATTGGTGAATTTTGTTTAAAAACCACATCCTCTCAGCATTTTGAATTCTGTGTTCTCTGTCTTCATTATTGAATCCTTCATTATTGAATCTTTTCAAGGACTGTTTTCTGTTTAATCACTGTTGAATCGAGAGAGGTAAGTATCAGCTGGGTGGTTTTCCTCAAAATTGTCCCACATTCCCTCCTCAGCCTGCCCAAATGTTGGTGTTCTGCTTAGCTCAGAAGCTAGAAAGTTAGATAAATGCAAAATTTGAGGGTGCATCCCGAACCTACTTTATTTCAGTGCCATTTGAAAGTATTTGTGTCAATTGAAGCCCTTTGAGTTTTGTTGTCATTAATAGTTTTATTTCGTGTCAGACCATCCTGGTAAACAAATAAAACTGCCCAGTGGTGCCACTGGTAACCTTCGACAAGGAGAAGTCACTTATACTGTTCACCATCCCACAAAATGTGAGGTTTTCCAGTGGAGCTGGTGCTCAGCGCTGCTGATGTGAACTACCAAGTGGGCTTGTGAGTGAAGCTTTCTCCGCAGCTTCTGCTTTGTCTCAGGCCTGGGCCCAGGTGTCCCAGTAACAAGATCACATGAGGCTCTTACAACTTGACTCTCTCCATATTGTGTTTTAGACATTTTTTTTCATCCAGAGACAAAGTACTTGATATCTGCAAATTAAAGGAGAAGAGGTTTATTTTGGATTAGAGTCACAGCCCAGGAACAGCTGGCTCCAATGCAGAATGACAAGGGACAGGGGCCTGACAGAGGGAAAGCAGCACAATTCCTGGCATGCAGAAAGAGGAGAGCACAGGGAGGAGCTGAGGAGGGAGAGAAATCCTCCAAGAGATGCTCCTAGTGCCCATCTCTTCTGATCAGACCCGTACCCTAACAACAAGTCGGGCTTACACCCTCATGTTTTATTTGTGTTCCCAAAACCCTGCCTAAGAGGACATGAAGCTTTGAGGAGACATCTCGGTACAGACTATAACACTGTGATTTCTGGGAGCAGGCATTATTTAAAGTAATTGATATAAATCCATAATCCATATAAAGTTCTTAATCAGTTTAATTACTTCTTGATTATTAGGTTTTAGTTCATAAAAATAGGACCATATCTTTGGAAAAGAAGTATCAACTCATTTTCATATTTAGCTGTCTTTGTATTATGAACATGGGGGAGTTATTATATCATTAAGAGATAATGATATTGACATTTTGTTGAGGCAGAGAGGTACAGTCCATTAAGTGAAACAGTAGGTTACAAAACAGTCTTATGTCATTGCTTTTTTTAATTTTCAAAAATGCATTAATGTATGGAAGTATATTTTATTGGCCACTCTTTCAGGAAGTTTTGAAACTACTTGCTGATTTTATAAAGATTGGCTTAGTTAACTCCAGTCCCCACTCCACAGTCCATTGAGCTGGAAAGTCCTGTGTATACTAACTTGAGAAATTCTAAAAAAAAAAATGAATATTGAGTATTCCTGTGCTGGAGCATGCCTTAAAGTTTGTTTTTGTTTTGTGGAATGCACTTGAATGATAACATGTTGAACTTGTCCGTGCCTGGAAATATCTTTGTTGCTCTCACATGTACTTGGCAACCCTATTAGACAGAGGCATGAATATCTTTAATTACACCACATTGTTCTCAATACTTGATACTGTTGTTCATTTGCTTACTGGTGTTTGACATGGTAGGTGTCCATGGCCAGCTTGAACTTTTGCTGCTTCAAAACCAACGTGTTTTATTTTCCCAAAGTTTTTCAAGTTTCTTAAAAATTATTTTTGGGAATAAAAACTTGCAATAGCATATCTCATATGTTTCATTAATTCTTTTCTGGTTTTATTTAGTCCTTTTTCATCTGTTTATATGAGTCTGATTTTAGTCTAGGAAAACTTACTTTAATTAAAGCCACTTGTGTTTATTTCCTGTGGAAGCCCAGTCATAGGGAGATAAGAACCTTTTATTCTTATTTTTATTACTCATATTTCCCGTATTTTTTTCCTTTTTGTTCTTTTTGTTCTTGTATTTGGAGAATGCAGATGGCTTTTTCAGAGATGCATGTTAAATTCCCAGTAGAGTCTCCCAGTGCCATTCCAACAGGAGGACGTGTTTGCAAAGTTGCAGTTGCTTTCCATTTTCTTTCTCGGGCCAGAGTCCCAACAGCTAAGAGACAGCCAGGCCTCTGGAGGCGAGACTGAGGACTGGAGGCAGACTGAACCACAGACGTATTTGGCTGAAGAACTTCCGAGCCCTGTTTGGAAGAGCAGTGAGGGCTTGCTTCTGCCGTCTCCCCATTGCGTAGCAGATGGGCTGTCCACGGTGGCATGTGGGGACTGGCAGGCCCTTTGGGCTAACTCTGGGTGCTGGTGCAGCCTCTGAAATCCAGAACACTTCCTACGGAGGTCCACAAGACTTATCCTTACCTCTAAGCCCTGAGAGACCCTTGCTGATTTTGCTTGCATATTTCCCCATGAGTCAGTTAGACATTCCCCTCAATCTAATCTCATCTGCATTTTATATCATAGAAATTAGTTTCATATAATTCATTTTCTTGCTTACTTGCTAAGGTTGATCCAGAATTTTTCTTACTGTTTTTGGTCATTGTAATAGACATTGGGAAAAAGAGTAGTTTAGACTTACAAAAGGTCAAACCATTCTGCTGTGTAAGAAAATTTAGGATTATTTGGAAGATGAGGATCAATTACATAAACCAAGTAGAAATGAAGACTTAACTTGATACCAGGTGTCTAAGTGTCCAGCCAGAATTCATTTTGTTAACTGTGATGATCAAGGTCACCAAAGAACAATGATGATAATTAAAATAATCATCTTTTAAAAAACATTAATGTGAAGCTGGAGAGATAGCTCAGTGGCCTAAGTGCCTACCTGGTAGGTGTAAGGTCCTGAGTTTGATCCCTGTATCTAAAATAATAATGATAATAATAATAATAATAATAATAATGACAATGTGTTTTACATTAATTTTGTTTGATCTTTGTGTCATCAGTTTTCTATCTTACAGATTACATTCAGAAAGGTTAAATTATTTTGACTTAGTGTGACATAGGTGTTATGGTGTAAAGTGAGATTCAACCCAAGTCTGTACTCAGAGTTTCCACTAATCTTTGCTGGCTGTCAAACAGCCTGAAGAGTCCTCTGAACTATAGATCTCTGTGACACTTATGCTGCTTCCCATTACTGTACTTTGAACATCTGCAGGCATTTTATTACCCTCATATATACTAAGCCATCTGTGCATACAATGTTCATATAAATAAGAGCTCTTGTTTTATTATTTCTCCTGGATGATCTAGAATACCTCTGCTTATCATCCATCCTCATTTTAAAAAACACAGGATGCTTCTTCTACTTACCATAAGGATTCTTCCTATGCAGTAAGATGGCTTACGTTCATCTAGTTTGGGGGCAATCTTCTCTGGCTATTGTGGTGGTTTAAATCCTATCTGTCTTGAAACAACCCTGGACTGAGGCCAGTGCCGGACAAAGTATGAGAATGCAGCAAAATTTTAAGAGGTGTTAGGTGAAAGTGCTGCTGGCCATACTTTGCTGTATCTAGTTAATCCAAAAAATTTCTAAGAAAACAAACAATCATTCATAATTTAGCACCTAAGAGATAGACAATGGCTAGAAAGTGTTGGGAATAATTAGTCCTGGCTACTTAGAAATTTGTTCTTTTGTGACAATGGAAAAATATGTCATTTATTTTATATCTTACTCATTTGGTCCATGATTATTTTCCTTTCAGATGTACTGGAGCAATTAAGAATAGCTGATGAGTATAAAATATGTGTCTCCTAATTATAGAATTATTCTTCACATCCACAAGTCTAATGAAACCATATCTCTTCTTCCCCTCAGGTTACGGTCTTTGGTCAAACAGTTAGAAAGAGGGGAGGCTTCAGTGGTAGATCTTAAGAAGAACCTGGAATATGCAGCCACAGTGCTTGAATCTGTATATATTGATGAAACAAGGTGAGCTAAAAAAAACTGACAAGAGAGTTAAGTAAATTGATGCAAAATTTTCTGTTAAATAGCATATTTTTATGTTTGTGGTACATAACGTTTACATTCATTGCATAGATTTGGTGTATGTACATAACACATTTTGATTCTTTTTCTAACCCCTAGCTCTTGCTCCTCAACCTTTTCCTATCTCTTGGTCCACTTACCATTTGAGAAAGATTTATCTCTCTGCTTGCTATAATCTATGTTTTACTTTGCTCTTTATAATTTGGCCTTCTCACAAAGGAGAGACCATAAGATATTTAAAATAGCTTTTGAAGTTGTCTCTCCAGGCAGTTAGGAAGTATAGAACAAATTAGTGGCTTGAAATATGGCTTTCCATAAATAAATAGGATGAACTTGAACAAGTCACATCCCCCGTGTACATCCTCATCTATAAAAAACAGCTAATAAAACTTGTCTCACGTGACCATTAGGACAATGAAGTAAGGACATGTGACAGAAAAAGTAATCCTAACAGTTAGGGTAAGATTTTCTCAGATATAAAATTCATTAATTATTGCATATCAGTATGATCAGTCTCAAAATTTGTGTTTGTTTTACCTCAAACTACCCTTAAATAACTTGAGGCTTCTGAAGTGCTCCAGAAACATATATCTTAGTATGCCCTCATTGCACATGTGTATGTTATTGATTTTCTTAGCTGAATCATCTGAAAGGATAATTCAACTAAGTTCCTTGTATTAAGAATGTATTTTAAAGAAAGAATATTTCAAAGTAACAAACTTATTTTTTTGAAAAATGTTGAAAAAGTAACAACATTTTCCTTTTAAAAATGTTGAGATGTTGAACAGGAAAGTTTTTTAATTCAAAAACAATGTTCTGTCATTATCTCTGTTTTATTTCTTTTCCTAATTCCGATATGGAAGATTTCACTATAACCTAAGGGTGATATTATTTTTGTAATGATGTGATTTGTTTATAATTCAAAGAAATTTAATATTACAGTTTGTAGTAGTCAGTTTCTTGCTGCTGGTAGAAAAACATCAATACCCACAATTTAAAGAAAGAAAGGTTTGTTTTGCTTCACACTTCCAGTGAATTCAGTGAGTGGTAGGCCAGTTCTAAACCAGAAAATGCACAACAGTAATTACGGTCACACAGAGAAAGTGCTTCCAGCACGGTAGCTATGAGAAAGAGCTGGGGGAGGAGATGTACCCTTCTAGGTTGCACCTCAGGGATGTGTCTCTTCTGAGCAGATCCCAGCTTTGAATGTGAGCTCTAAACCAGAACATTCTGCCTGCAGCCCTGAAAGGCTCATCTTTATCTCACTATCTAAAGTATACTTTGTCCATCTCTTAAGAGTTTCAAAATTCTTAATAGTTCCAGCACTGAAAAAACTTCCAAGTGTAAAGTCTCTCTGAGACTGAAGGGAAATGCTTAGCTGTGAGCTTGTGTAAAAATGGAAAAAATTAAACACTTTTAACATACAATGGAACAGGATAAATATTTCACTTTCAAAAGGGAGGAATAGGGGAAGAGATACAAAGCAGATCAAAGGAAGACTCAGACCAACAGGGAAAAATTAAAGCCTGTAGCTCCATGTCTAGCACTGAGGACAAAGTATGTGAGATGTGAGATCTGAGTTCCAAGGGTCTCAGAAAGCCGCACCTTTGTGGTATTGTCAGTGGTATCTCACATGCATTTTCTCTTGGGCTTGGTCCACCTAATTCCTGAAGCTTGTCTAGGCACATGACCCACATTCCTAACATCTTCAAATTCCTGAGGACACTGGAGCACCTTTGGCTCCAATCTTATATCTTCTGCATCACCCTCGTCAGGTGCACCTACAGGGTCTAGGACCCTACCATATATTTTTGAATGGCTTCCCAGGTCATCTTTTGAAACCTTGGTGGATGCCTCTGTGATCCCATAACTCTTGCATTCTGCATGAAAGAAACCAGAGCTAACCATGTGTGATGTGAAGATCTCCTGGAGTGAGCAGTGGCCTGGCCCTGTGGACCGTAGCTGCAGCAGCCTCTTTCCTTGGATGGCTGTGTTTAGATTGAGCTTCCTAGGTGAACCTGCATCAGCTGTGCTCCTGAATCTGCCCTCTCAAAGCTAAGCCGTCCTCTTTCACACCCATGAATGGGTCTGGACAGTTTCTGAGATGCCTTGAAACCATCTGCTCCATTGTTCTGATGCGAAGTGTTTGGCTTATTTTTAATACTAATGTTTTTAGCAGCCAAGTTTTCCTGACCTGTACCTTTACAAGAACTTCCTCTCTGGCCACCAGCAATAATTTTTTAATTATTCAGCTTTGACTTTTGCTACTCATCTCATTGCAGATCTTGCTAAAGGCAGCCAGTAGTACTCAGGTCTCAGCTCCCACATCGTCCTGCCTTGAAATTTCTTCATCTAGATTAGTGAGCCGCCCATAATCTTAGCATTCTTCAGAATCTCAGGATAGCTATGTGGACAGTTTTTCTACTGGAGCATAACACAGCTAGACTCTAGCTCAGTGCCAGGGGAATCCTTGTTCCCAACAGAAACCTCCAGAGCTTAGCCTTCACTCTCTACATTCTTATAAGTTTTCTGGCATTTTGAATTCTGATCAGAATTGCATATCATCCATTGCTCAAAATATGAATGGCTTCTTTAGCCTGTGCCATCAAACATTTCTAAGCTCTTCCAGTAAACCAACTCCTAAGGTTTCTAAATGTAGCCACAGCAGTAGCCCCTGTCTGGTTACTAATTTCTAACTTAGTCCCTTTTCAGTCACTGAGACAAAATACCGAATATCTGAAACTTGAAGAAGGAGGAGCTTATTTTGGTTCAGAGTTGGTCTAGGGTGACTGACTCCAAGGCGTGGTAAAAAGGCATTTTGGAGGAAAACCATTGAGTGCATTGTGGTCAGCACATGTTTGGTGGGAGAAGAGAGGGAAGCAGACAGACAGGCAGGCAGGCAGGCAGGTAGGCAGACAGACAGACAGACAGATAGAGACAGAGAGGCAGAGAGAAAGAAGGAAAAAGAGATGAGTCTAAAATGAGAACACTCTCTTCTAAATCACAGTCCCAGTGAACTGACCTTTCTGATCAGATCCTACCTCAGAACATGAAACCTTTGGGTTACATTTTAGATCTAAATCATAGCACATTTCTTTCCAAATGTATTCACACCCCTTCCTCTCAATTTATAAATTTTAAGAATCTCTCTCTCTCTCTCTCTGTCTCTCTGTCTCTGTTTCTCTCTCTCTCTCTCTCTCTCTCTCACATACACACACACACACACACACACACAAATTTGCTTTTTATTTTTAGTACGGCTTAATGTAAGTATAAAATACAACTTTAGATTTTATTATAGCATAACTCTTTATGTTCCTTTCTAGTGGTCTGACTAATGACAAATTTGATAAATAGATCAAATAGCTTTAATCATTGTTCCAAGAAACTGAATTTTGAAATTTTGTTTGAATTTAGAAATGTATTGAATATCAGTTTATCATTAATTAAGATCATTGTGTCAGGTAACTGGGTTGTGGTAAGTTGGGCATATGTTGTATAGTCTTTAAGTGTTCATTATCCTAGAATAAAATAATACCTCATGGTGTATATATGAAATTACTAAGGCCTCCTTGGAAAGTACTTCTGAATGAAAACTTTAAATTTCACTCAACTTCTATTAGCCTTCAAGGAGTAAGGATATTAGGTGCTCTTGTTGCCCAGGGAAACTAAAGTAGGGTGTATTTGACTCCTCCCTTTGCTGCTTTGCTCAGTGTGTTAGTTGGATTTCCCTCATGTAACAGATACCCATAGTGATCAACTTATATAGAGGGAAGATTTACTTTAGCTCCTGGTCCTGAAAAACCTAGTCCATTATCCCTATTTCTTCTGAACCTATGGCAAGGCAACACATCGTGGGAGCAGGTGGTAGAGCAAAGCTGCTCAACCTCTGGTTGGGAAAGAAGGGAGAGAAAGAAGAGGGGTTAAACACCCTTGTCCTTTCCAAGGGCACATCCTCAATGGCCAGAGCGTCTCCTACTGGTTCCCAACCCTTGATGTCTCTACCACCTTCCAACAGTGCCACTGACGGAGGGCGGAGCTTTGAGTAAACAAGCCTTCGGGGCTCATTCCAGAACTAAACTGTGACGTTCAATGGCACTCAAGCTAAAGTGGTGCTGTCGGTTGTTGTGGCCAGCTGCATTGGGTTTCACCTATATGTGCACTGGGTAGAGAAGGAGCAGTTGTTATGAAGAGAGGGCTTTCCCTTCATTTCGGTGTGAGTACCCTGGTGATGTTTCTTCTGCTCAGGCGACTCCTGGATACTGAAGATGAGCTCAGTGACATTCAGTCAGATGCTGTGCCTTCCGAGGTCCGAGACTGGCTGGCCTCCACCTTCACACGGCAGATGGGGATGATGCTCAGGAGGAGTGAAGAGAAGCCGAGGTTCAAGAGCATTGTCCATGCGGTTCAGGCTGGGATATTTGTGGAGAGGTAAAGACGCCGTGCAACGGTGGGAGTCAATATCTGTCGCACATGTGTCAGTGTAGTTTGGATGTCTTTACAAGCATGGAATATTTTAGAAGGAAGCCGTCTTTCCTGGGAAATTACACAACTATATCTATTTAAACCTCTGTAGTATTGTTAGGTGAAACCTTGTCCTTTGAAATTTGTGGAGAAGTGCCTACCTTCAAAATAGGACAGGGCTATGTTGAGCTGACTCAGGCAGGATAGTTTAAGGGTGTGAGTTCTCATGACGCTTCAGTTTCGTTAGCCCTTTTAGTTGAATTATCTTCTACTGTAGAAATATATTTATTTTTTTTTCTGTAATTCCCATTTTGTTTTTGAAATTCTATAGTGAGACCTAAGTTTACATGAGATATTTTCTTGTTTATTTTTAATAGTTCTGAAATGGGTCAGGCACTGGTGTTCTTCATTCAGGTTTACTTATACCAGGTCTAATGTAGTATAATTGTTTTGCTCAGAACAGGTGACCCATTTTAATAATTTAATTTTTAACCTGGGTTACACAGACTTTAACTTTTCCCCAGTGATTCATATGTTTGGAGTTGATTTAATTTGTTTAGAATTTAACACTGAGATCATATGAGTGACTTTGAAAATGTCACAAAAGAATTTAAGTAGTTTGGGTCCTCAAACATTCAGATTTCTCATTATTCATCAGTGGTTTTGTATAAGTCTGGGATTCGTAATCCTGTTTTGTAAGATATCACATTGCATTTCTCTCTCTGACGTTTCCAGAATGTATAGACGGACGTCAAACATGGTCGGGTTGAGCTACCCCCCAGCTGTTATCGAAGCACTGAAGGTAATACCAGTAGCAGGTTTTACAAGATGCATGTCACCTCTTGAAAATCATCACCAAATTTGTTACAAATATAAGAGACTTCCTTTAAAGTTATTTTTTTCCAATTATTTTTCCCTTCATCTCCCTAGTTTTTTTTAACTCATATTCTGAACAAATTTTTGTTCATTTAGTTCCACTAGAGTTATCTGGTTTTGTACAGTGATCTAGCATTATAAAGTCTGCCTGACTTTAGCCATAGGAAACCAAAAGTTATGGCAAAAGTATTGCTTGTAGGATCCTTGCTGACAATAGTTCTGTCATTACCTGACTACTCACTCCAAATCCATTATATAGATGAAGAGCCTAAGATGTAACATTTTAAAAACTGAGTAGAGATAGAGCTAATGTTTGATAGCAGTTAACAACACATGATGAACTCTGAGTAGCATTTTATTAATGAATATGTTTCCACCAAACCTTGTCCCTTCTGTATATCTGTATGCCCCCCACACATATTTTCTAGATTCTTAGCGAGGTAAGTATTCCACAGGAAGTCCTCCAAATATTTGCAAATACCCTGAATCTTATAGAATTATTCCCAAGCAGTTGTTGATTCAAATCACATGTTTGAGACAGCTACACACGTGTTGTACATGCTTTGACTCTGGATTCTCAGATGGGGCTGGCCTTTGGCCCAGGGTCCATTGAATTGGTTGACTTTTAATCATGTCTACCACAGAGTTAGCCCATTTTTTCAGGGAAATCATAGAATTTTGATGTCTACTGAAGTCTTTATCTTTCTTGGAAACCTGACAAAATATTACCTGATGATGTTTTCAGAAGCCTAATTAGTTGTTCATGGAATTGGGGGCAAGATTACTTCTTAATTAATTTAGCACAAAGAAAAAGACCCCCTCTCAATTATATATGCATAGTTCTTCCTCTTATCTCAGGTGCAATCAGTAGGTGACTTTGTGATACATATACAGATATCCATGTGTGTGTGAGATGTATCCACATTTCTCATTTTTCTGTCCCTATATTTTCAATCTCTTCTCAACTCCTTTAAAAATAGAAAGGATATAGCAGTAGCCACATGTTTTTTCTCACTCCTTCCTAAGCTGCGCTCTAGTGTCAAACACATCAGTGTAACTCATAATATTTCCCATTTAATCAGTGGTCTCACTTCGCCAGAGCTATTTAATAACATCTCCTCTGGAATTGCATTGATTTTTTATAATTAAACCTGAAACATTCAGTGAATGCTTTAAGAATATTACAAGAATATTTTAATTTATAATTGTTTCCTTTCCCACGAACACAAACACAGGTCGGGACAGGGACACGGAGACATTTGTGAGAATGTTGCTTCCAAATTGAAACCTCTTTCCTGTGCAGAATAACTGGTGAGGGTAGGGAGCTGAGCAGGAACTGGGGACAACGTGTGATGTGCATGCTTTCTTATTTTATACTTAAGGAAGAGAAATTCTCAGCTGCTTGAAGATTTTTCTCAGAGGCCCGGCACTGAAACTCCTCAGAGCAAGGAGAACTAACTGTGCCCTTCTCTGCACATGTTCCTCATGTGTCCATGACAGTGAAAACTGCTGTTTCTTTTGGCCCTGTGCCCTGGCCACTAGGAAAGTCCAAAGGCGTTTTACCATGTTAAATTCTTCCAGTTCCCCAACCTCCTGCTTTCTTTTCAGTGGTTCGGAGGTGAGTTAGAGAGAATAACATGATACATGATAGGTTCCCCCTTTGTTTCTTTTTTTGTATAGAAACTGTTGGAAATAGGTTATTTCCACATTGCTACCAGAGGAATCACTACTGTTTTTTCTATTACAGAAAATTTCCCTAAAGACTGAGAGGCTATAATTCACTAAAATAACCATGATGCCGCTGTCACCCTCACTTTTGCAGCTAGTACAATCAAATGTCATAAAAGTGACACTGAAGAAAATAATTAAGCACCACTCAGCTCCAAGTTTTAATTAGATTGAATGTGTTCTTTTTATTTTTCCTCACTTAGTAGTATCAGCCTAATTTGAGAGGTTCTACCTCTGAACTTCTCGGGTGTGGTTACTGGAAACACTCAAGCATGTTCTTCTTGCAAAGGGCAGCTGCCTGGGACTCAGGAAGTGACACCGTGAACAAGCTCCAGGCTTAGTGTGGGAGGGAGGGGGAGACTCAGGGCTCCCTCAGGCTGTGCTGACAGAGGCTGTCGCTGTTTCTCCTCACAACTGGTCTTTGGACAGATTTGGTAAAGAAGAAGAATGGTGTAAGGCAGTTCAATGAGTGCTTGTTAAAAATGCAAGACTCTGGACCCAGGATTCCTGACAGTCCTCCTAATCTCTAGACAAGGTTTTTCAGTGAGTCTCTTGTATGGTTTGGAAGAGCAATGAAATTTGATAACTGTGGTTATGGCTTCCCTAAAACAGGGGTCCAAGGAGAATGTCTGCCTTGCTGTATTTATCCATCTTCTCATTTCTTGGAGTACTGATATCCACAGTAGTTTTCAACTTTTTATCATGATAATGTCTTTGCTTCCACTGGCAGAGAATGTTTTTTTCCTGTATGCTGGAAAATAAGGTTCAAAATTGCCAGATATGACAAAGCATTGAGTTGTCAGTGGTCTTTTTCTCAGGACAGAGGATCAGACAATGGCTGTGACTCACTGTGGTGCCAGTTATGGTAGCCAAGGTAGAGCTTCAGGTCTTCAGTAGGTCTTAAGTGGCTTTGCTGTTTCTCTTTCTGGGCCCAGCTGGGAATTTAGCAAAGGAAGCCTGGGTCCTACCCCAGGTTTCTAGAGCCTACACTGTCATTGGCTAACACGAGGATGCTGTGACCTTCCAGTGGGATTACTGATACTGGCTAAAAGCCACTATAAGATAGAAATCATGTACTGACTAGCTATGATAGAATCAGTTTTTAGTAGCAAATGCTATATGGGACTCTAAGACTGGAAAAGAAAACATTTGAGGATGGAGAATGTGTTGAAGTCTTGTGCTGTAAAATCCCAGGTGAGGGTTGTAAGCTCACGAAAAGTGAGGCAATGATTGTTAGGTGTATGACAGCAAACTAACACATGCCTTCTCCCCACCCTGTCCCATAGGATGTGGACAATTGGTCCTTTGATGTCTTTTCCCTCAATGAAGCCAGTGGGGATCATGCACTGAAGTTCATTTTCTATGAATTACTCACACGCTATGATCTAATCAGCCGTTTTAAGGTCAGTAGCTCATTAAAAAGTTAACAGTACAGATTTGTCTATCTTTATGTGATTTGGGAGTAAGATAAAGAGCATCTACCTACCATCTATCTATCTACATACCACCTACCTACCTCTCTGTTTCTGGGGGACTAGAAATTGAGTCCAGGATCTTCACACTAAGCTACATCCCCAGCCTTTTTTGCTTTCATTTTAACACAGTATCTTGCTTAATTGTCCAGGCTGGGCTCAAACTTGCAGTCATCCTGTGTCATCCTCCCAGAGTGTAGGGATGTCCAGTGTGCACTACTGCACCACATTTGAGAATCCTAATGAAAAGAGAATTAATCCAGTCCTTCTCTGTCGACCAAAAACTACTCTGGGTTACTCAGGAAGCCCCTTTCATGGCTCTGCTGTGGCAGTGCCTTTGTCCTTGAGGCTTTCATTCACAACTGTGGCTGGGGTGTCTCGTTGACAAGGAGAGGGAAAAGCTCATTTGGATCGCAGTCTCCCTAGAGTTAGAGCCCAGAGCCCGCAGTGGCTGCTTCCTTGAAGGCAGGCCCACAGCCTTGCTTCAGCATCACAATGTGTGCTATCGGCCAGGCCACCACTGTCAGAGAGGTGCTAATGGAGACAAAGCACGCTTCTTTCCCAGCTGTTGACTCATTTGGACAAGCACTCTCACTTATCAACAGTGACAAACCATTGCTGTTTCCCAGCTTATCATGCTTCAAATTAATTCCACGCTTTAAATAAAGAGCATAAAGTGTCTCCGGTGTTCAGCTGTTGCATGTCCTGAACTGCAGAGGTCAGGCCAGCTTCTCAAGGAAAGTTGCGTATTCGTGGGCCAGCATCTCTCCAGTTGAGCTCTTTAGGCTTTCCGCATCAGATGGGTGAGCCCCTGGCAAATGCGGTCCCTATCTGTGCAGTGCACTGATTGCTCTGGAAAGTGTGGCTCCTCCTCACTGTCCTAAAGGCTGCGTAGTGTGTGTGTGTTTCTTTCACATCCATGAATACTTCATAGCAGTGGCCCTTGGGTCCTTCATTTTTTTGGTGTCTGAAACCTGCATGAAAGGCCAGAGGATGCAGGAGACCCTTTCCTTGGGGAGGAAAAGGCTTTGTGCACTTAGGTTGACTTTTGCTTAGCTTTCCACTGCCTCATTTCTCTTCAAAGGACAACTCAACAGGCTCAGGTTCCTCTTATTTTGAGTGCTAGAGATTGATCCTGAGGCCTTTGCACTGAGCCAAATCTCTTCCCCTTTTTATACTTAGTATTTTGAAACAGTGTCTCTTTAAATTTCCCAGCCTAGTCTGAAACCTACCAGACTCCTGCCTCAGTCTCCCAGAGCACTGAGATTAATAGGTGTATGCTATTTGATGAAGAGCTAACTAGGATCTTCATTTTTAAAACTGATGATGAGTTCATTTCTTTACAGCTAAATTTAAAATTTTAAAATTCCACAAATGATGAGCATGGAAGAATGCACAAAAGAATTATAGAATTAAAGAGTCTGAAGAGCCGGGCATGGTGGCACACGCCTGTAATCCCAGCACTGGGGAGGCTGAGGCAAGAGGATTGTTGCGAGTTCAAGACCAGCCTGAGCTACAAAGTGAGCTTAAGGCCAGCCTGAACTGCATAGTGTCTCAAAAAGACAAAAAAAAAAAAAAAAAAAAAAAAAAAAAAAAAAAAAAAAAAAAAAAAAAAGAATTAAAGAGTCTGGGGTGCATTGCAATCACATTTTCCTGAGTTTTTCTTTCTCATGTGCTAGTCTCTGGAATATCTTTTAATGTAAACTGTGCAGTGACAGTGAATTTTCTAGGTTCTGCTTATTCTGGACACATATCTCACAATAATTGTTAAATTTTTATCACACAGAAAAGGAAGCAAAATGTATTATACATATCTAAGTTGGAATTTCACTTAAGACAGTTGGTAAAATTATCCTGAGTTGGTGGTTCTAAGCAAAGACTCAGTCTTTTATGTTTTGAGAAATAAATGAATATATACTATGACATACATCTCATTTATTTATGGGAAAACAAAGTACATAAGACAGTTGAATTGTAGAATTATTACAAGACGGACACAAACTGCTGCCAGTATTAAAGGCAGTACTGGCTTTCTACAGACAGAGTCTTGGCTGCATGTATATGGCCATGGGGCTGGAGTAAGGTACCGGGGAGGAAAAAGGATGACCATCAAAAGCAAAACCCAAAGCAAGACACGATACTCTATTATAGCTGGGAGCAGGAATAGGCTATGTTCTTGTGTTTATTATTCAGCAGTGTATCATTATTAACTTGCAGTCTGGGACCTCTCATTACACTGGTATTTATGCTGCAAATAGTGAATGATTTCACTAACTGGGAATACTGATTGGCTATTTCAATGTCAGTCAGTATTGATTCTGACGTTGCATGGTGTGCTGTGCAGCATCCTCTTTCCTCTTTGGACTGCAAAATAAGAAAAAGAATAGATGAGAACATCATAGAAACCATGTACTTCCCTACATGCACATCAAAATCATTATTTTGTAAGTAAATAAATAAAAACTATGAGGAGTTGTAATTTCTTTTCCTGATAATTTATGTCTCCAGAAAGGAGCAGTCATGGTGCTGTAGACTTTGCTTCTTCTTTGACAGTAACCGTGAAGCGTGCCGCTCTCTTTCAGATCCCCATTTCTGCACTTGTCTCATTCGTGGAGGCGCTGGAAGTGGGATACAGCAAGCACAAAAACCCTTACCATAACTTAATGCACGCTGCTGACGTCACACAGACTGTACATTACCTCCTCTATAAGACAGGAGTAGCGGTGAGTACACATCTTAATTCTTTTCTAGTCTCCCTCACCACCCTTTCCTTCCCACCTCCAGCATCTCCTGGTTCTTTTCCTTTTGCAAAAGGTCTAGCGCTCAGGTTGCGCCAAAACGGTGGCAAATGTTTCCACCTCTGAGGCGGAACCGTGAGGAGTATGCCGTTCTGTGGCTCTCTGCTCCGAAGTCATGTACCATCTAACCCTCTGATATGTTCTCCATCCAGGGCTGATAAAATAGGTATCCGTGACTGGCATTATGATCAGCTGAAGTGCAGCTGCTGGAACGAAGTATGTATTTCCAGAAATGGAGGGGTGGCTTATTGACCCCTTCCTATGGCCAATCACAGTGCGATTCATACATGTCGAAGTTATATGGTACACACTTGCAACCACTCTGCAAGTTAGCTTTTGACACAAACTGTTGGGTCTTTTTCACAGCGACTGGAGCTATTCACATCCTACTTGTGAGCACTTGGTTGTTTTTAACCTGAGGGTTGATCTTTATTTCTAATCATTTGAGATTTTTCTTGCTAGTTATGGTCCAGCTGTTTAGATGTTTTGAGATCTCTCTTCTGTAATCCACTGGGTTATCTGACCCACTTGACTTGGTTAACTGTACCTTTGCCCTCTGTGCCTGGATGTAAGCATTAATTTTAAGAGGTGTATCTGCTAGTGACACAAACATTTCGTCATGGCTTTTTACTTTGAAATCCCCTTCAGAATTGTCATGAAGATCGATGTTCCTTGGGCATGGTTATCAATCAGCTAGAAACCTGAGACACATCTGTTATCTTTTCTTCTAGGACGTGTTGAATGACTCAGTTTAATTTTAATATGTCACTGAATTAAATGTATAAGGCAGTGGGAGGAATGTGGGCTTTGGAGCTAGATATAGAAGATCTAAATCCCTCCTTAATTACTTATTAGATTTTGTGATCTGTGATAAATTACTTATGCCTTTGAGCTGAGATTTTCTCATTTGTAAAATGGTGAAAAATAGTCCACCTTATACAAGAGCTTTGACAAGAATGAAGTATTAGAAACTTAAGTGCCCTCTCTGCCTTATAAAAGAAGCATGATTATCAAGAATTGATATTAAAGTGTTGAAAGATTTACCTGAAAGCAATTATCATTTTTTGGTTATTATAAGCTAACTTCTTAAAATATTATGGAAAATTTTATTTTTTAACTATATAAATACTAGAAGAGATGTTGTTTCATTTAAAAAAGAAAATGAGGGCCGGCCAAATAGCTCAGCAGACTGAAGCACCTGGAAGCAGGCGCAGGGGCTTGGGGGTTAGATCCCGAGGCTTGACATGCTGGCCCCGCCCCTGGGGCAGCTTGAGACCGCAACTGAGCCTGGGCGTGGTGGCACGCATGTAATCCCCGCTTTAGGAGGCTGAAAACATGTGGATCACTATGAGTCTGATCTAGTAGTGAGACCCTGAACACCCTGTAGACCCTTCCCTAAAACAAACACAAAAAAAAAAGGAAAAGAAAAAAAAAGGAAGTGAGATCAGACACTTACAGGGGTTCCACAGTGTAAAGCGAGGCAGAAGGGCCCACATTAGTACAGCTGTGAGTGCTTTGGATCTACTAATGGTCAGCTAGTGTAGGATTCTATTTTGAAAAGTTGAATGTACACCTGAAAATACTGAGAATATCTCCATTACAAAATCATGAAAACTGGGCCAGGAGTACAGCTCAGTGGCATAAGCACCTGCCTGGCAAGTACTAGGTCCTGAATTCAATCCCTGGTACCAAGCAAACAAACAAACCAAAAGATCCTCAAAGACATCTGAATAAAAGGTCTTTTCTGTATAATGAAAATTAAGTACAATAGAAAAGTATATATCCAGGGCATTTTATTCTTAGCATTTTAATATTGTACATGTTGCAGTGCACAGTGATTCTATTCCTCATGTGTAGTTAGCACACGTACACAACACATCTTAATTCTTTTCTAGTCTCCCTCACCACCCTTTCCTTCCCACCTCCAGCATCTCCTGGTTCTTTTCCTTTTGCAAAAGGTCTAGCTTCCTGTTTCCTATTATCTATCATTTTGTGTGTGTGTGTGTGTGTGTGTGTGTGTGTGTGTGTGTGTGTGCTGTATTTTAGGGAAGGGTCCTTACGGGAAGGGTCTCACTACTAGATCGGACTTGTAGTGATCCCCTTGTTTACAGCCTCCCAAGAGCCGGGATTACCAGCGCACGACACCTTGCCCAATTTCAATTGCCAGCTCAGTGTGCCTAGGGGCAGGGCCAGCATGGCAGGCCTGGGGATGGAACTCCTGGTCCCCGAGTCTGCTTGCAGGCATTTTAATCTGCTCAGCTATTTGGCCAACCCTACTTTTTTTATTTTGTACTTTAATTGTATTTTGTGTTTCTCATACAAGAGAAATCACATACCCTTTAAGCTCGTGTGTCTGGTTTATTTCACGTAACATTATGATCTCAGGGTATATGCATCTATTCTTCTTAATGCAAAGTAATACTCCACTGTGTACAGTGCCACAGTTTCCTTATCCATTCATCTGTTAAGGACATATAGGCTGTGTTCAAACTTAGCTACCATGATCATGCTGTCAAATGCACATGGGTGTATTAATATTTTATCAGTAACTTATAGGAAGATACATAGGAGAGTAACTGAATGAAACAGAATTTGTCTCTATAGATTTTTGAGGAATCCCCACACTGCTTTCCATGATAGATGCACTAGTTATATTTCCATCAGCAAGGAAGAATGATTCCGTTTTCCCTGCAACCTCCCCAGCTTGTTTGCTTATTATTTATTTACTTATTTGTATGCATGTAAGTATTTGGTATAGGGTCTCACCATGCAGCTTGGACTCACTGTGATCCTCACATTCTCAGCCTCCCCCAGTGCTGGGATTACATGCATGTGCCACCACTCCCAGTCTCAGTGGTTCAGCATACTGGGGGCAGGGGAGCGCGGCATGTGTTGGCAGGGATGGAACCCGGTCCTGTGCTTGCCTTAGTCCACTGAACTGTCTTGCTGACTCTCGTTTGTTATTACTTAATTTATTGGTGATAGCAATTTTTCTGGATTCAGATGGAATGTCAGTGCTATAATTTGCATTTCTATGATGGACAGACATGATGAGCATTGGTCATTTGTACTGAGAAATTATTCATTTCAGTTGCCAGTTTCTTAAATTGTGTCTTTCATTCTTGGTTGGGGGAAGAAAGTTTCTAATTTATTTTAGTTCCTTATATATTCTAGATATTAATCTTCCATCTGAGGAATAGCTGCCAAAATTATTTTCCTATTCTGTAATTTGTTTCTTCGCCTTTGTTTATTTCCTTTGCTGTGTAGAAACTTTTTAACTTGATACGATTCCATTTGGTGGCTCTTGAAGTTATCATTTCCTGCACAACTAGGGCTCTGTTCAGCATCCTTGCCTATGCCTTTCCTCAACAGTTTTACATATTTTATCTTCCAGCAGGTCATGTGTTTCTGTTTGAACATTTGGATCGTTGGTCTACTTTTAGTTTAGTATCTGGTGAGAGATAGGAGTCTAGATTCAATCACCTGAATGTGAATAGCCAATGTTTTCCAGCACCGTTTATTAAAGAGGCTATTTTTTTCTGCCATCCATTTTTGTGGCCTCTTTTTTCAGAGACCAGATAACTGAATGTACAGTGGGTGTATCTACGTGTCTGTTCCATTCCACTGAAGTGCATGTCTGTTTTTGTGCCATTGCTGTGCTGTATTTATTACTGCAGTTTGAAAACCCAATGTCAGTATTTTACCGAGGATTTTTGTGTCTATGTTCATTAAAAAGCCTGTAGTCTTCTTTTTCTGGTGGGACCTTTGATTTTTAGAATAAGAGTAATGCTACCTCTCAGGAATGATTCAGAGAGCACTCTTTCCCTTTGATATTCATTAGAGAGGTTTTGGAGCATTAGCATTATGTCTGCTGTGAAATTCTTAGAAAATTCAACAGCGAATCCATCAGGATTTTGGCTTTTCTTAGTGGGTATTTTTTTTTTTTTTACTGCTGCTTCAGTTTCATTGCTTATTCAGAGTATTGTATTTCGGTTCAGTTTTGGTAATTTTTAAATATCTAAGAATCTAACAGTTTTCCAGATTTTCTAAACATAAGAGCACACATTCTCAAAGCAATTACTAAAAATTTGGATTTTAGCAAAGTCTGTTGTGATTTTACATTTTTCATTTTTTTTTAATTTTATTGAAGTACAAATGTCAATAAGACAGTTTCAAGACACCTTAACCATACAGATTCGATAAATTAATACATTGCAAACTGTTTTCATAACGTTTTGGTATTGTACAAGGTGCATACATGATATTATATTCACAGATATTATTTTAGCAGGTATCTCTTATCAGTGAATTAAGAGTGTAGCTGCTTACTTATCTTATTTTTTTATACCTGAATTATATCAAAAATTCAATAATTATTTTCCTAGTGGATGACCATAGTACTAGAAGCCGACATATTATCCTGTCCAACCACCATTAGTGCAGATCTTGCCTCTCATAGAATTATGTAGAAGCACATCGTTATCTATCCCAACTGTACTCTTAATTGCATTGATTTAGATAGTTAATTTTTCCATTCTGGGGTAACATTTGCTAGGAGTTTATCTATTTTGTTTATTCTTTCAGAGAACCAGCTCTTTGATTCACTGGTAAATTATATTATTTTAGTTTCAGTTACGTTAATTTCTGCCCGGATCTTCATAATCTCTTTTCTCGTACTAACTTTGAATTTGGTGTATTCTTTTCCTTATAGGCACTGTAATTTCATCATCAGGTTAGTTGTTTGGACTCACTTTGCTGTGATGGTGTGGGTATTCACAGTTGTAAACTTCCCTCTTGAGCCTGCTTTCATTGTGCCCTGTAAGTTCTGATATGTGACACTGGCATTATCATTTAGGAATTTTGCCACTTCTTCTTTATTTTGTGATCCGTTGATTATTCAAGAAAGCACTGTTTAATTTCTATGATTTCTGTGCTTTTTTGTCATCAATGTGTAATTTCATTTCACTATGATCTGATAGTATAGATGATACAATGAGTTAATTTCTAAGTGTTTGAATTATTCCTGTGGTTTCTTTTGATTGGAGTTTCTAGTTTCATTTTGCTGTGATCTGATAATATGCAAGAAATAATTTTTTCTTTTAAACTTATTTTAAAAGCTTTAAGAACTAATGCAAGGTCTATTTTGGAGAAAATGCCATATATGTACATCTGAGAAGGCTATATTTTGTTATGTGGAACACTTTGTAGTTACCTGTTAAAGCCATTCGTTTAAACTTTTTTAAACGCTGATATTTCATTGTTAATTTTTTTTTCATCTAGTTGATTGTTCCAACTGTAACAGTGAGTATTGTGGTACGCCACTATAACTGTGCTGATGTTTCTATAACCTTTTTGTCCACTAGTGCTTATTTTATCAAGTTGGGTGTGCCAATGTTCATTGCATGTATGTTTATAATAATTACAGTTTCTTCTTGATCTACCTTGTCTGAGAACAGGCTAGTTTCTCGTGCTTGTTTCAGGGCTTCCAGTGCATAGAATAGTTTTTAATCCTTGGATTTTTAATCTATAAATTTCTTTCCAGATTAAGTGTGTTTATCTAATAGAACACGCCATTGGATTTTGGTTCTTCTGCTCATCTATAGCTTTTCGATAAAAATCGAGAACATTTCACACTGAATTATTACTAACAGGAACTGACTTATTCTTGTCTTTGCATTACAGTTTCTTGTTGTTATTGCTGATTCTCTTTTTTGCCTTTTGCTTAACTGCCTACCCTGGCTGGTGTACTTATTTATTAGAAATTTTGCATTGTTGCCTTGAATGGCTTTTCTAGAATTTTTTGAGAATTTTTTGGAATGCTGCATATGATCATGAATTTGCTAAGATTTTCTTTGTCCTCAAAAGACTTTATTTCTCCATCATCAATTTTGACAGGCAGCTTCTCATCAGTCTGATTAGATGTTTTCTATTAATGCTTGAAACCCTTCACTCCAAGCTCTCCCTACCTGTGCTGAGAAGTCTCCACTAAGCGTAATGTGTTTACCTTTATAACTGATTTGGTGCTTTTCTCTAATAGCTTTTAAGATTGTGTCTTTGCCTTGGACTTCTGGGACATTGATTACACGGTGTAGTGAAGATGCTCTTTCTGACCATGGCTGCTTGGTGCTGTGTATCGTTCCTTGTCTTTAATTCTTTTTCCACACTTGGAAAGTTTTCTCTTATTGTATCTGTAGATAGGGTTTTTTATGCCATTTGTGCTTTCTTGATTTTTTCACTAATTCCAATTAATCCTAGACTTATCTTCTTTGCATTATCTAGCAGGTGTTTTGACCCAGATTTATGTTCTCTTGTTATTTTCAAGGTGCCTGTGACTAACCAGTCACTGGCCTTACCTTATCATCTAGTTCTGACAGTCTGTCTTTAAATTGCTCACTTCAACTGCCCATAGTTGTAATAGAATTCTTAATCTCCAAGATTTCTCTTTGGTACCTTTTTCTGGACTCTAATTCTTTGCTGAATTGGTCAGTTGAGTTTGGTATTGTTTTGTTAAGTCAGCTCACCTTTTTAGTGTCTCTTCTTAATTTATCGACTGCTTTGATGATTAAATCCATTATCTTTTGGTTATATTTTTTGAGTTTGCCAAGTGCTTCATTGATTTTTATCCCATCTTTAATCATTTTAATGTTTCAGCTGATGGCTTTTAATTCTTCCTCCCCACCCCAATTTCCCGTGGATCATCTTTGGTGGAATTTAGCATTTTCTAAGGCCTTTGTTGCCTTGTCATCTCACATTTTCTTTCTTCTTTCTTTCTTTCTTTCTTTCTTTCTTTCTTTCTTTCTTTCTTTCTTTCTTCTTTCTTTCTTTCACTGAGGATTAAATGTTATTTATAATGGACAAATTTTGTTGCTAGTGTTGAGACCGCCTCAGTTAGAGCCTGCTTTTCAGTGATGGACTCTGGGCGTGGCTCACTGCATGCCCCTGCTTCTGGTCTACCCACCTCTATTAACTTAGAAGAGGCAGTGTAATTGACCCAGCACCTAATTCCCCAACAGTGCACCACAGTGCCATTAATGACACAAAGGAAATCCAGATTTTGTCTTACACAGAAAGCAATTAACAGCATTAATGATGTCACACTGACAGTAGCAGCAAAAGCAACCACAGCAGTAGTATTGAAGACAAACTGTATAGTGATAGAAGACTCAATAATGTACCA